>SSNP01000042.1:3359204-3414516 GCA_006937955.1 Pachypanchax playfairii | reverse complement strand
CCTGCTGTCAAACCTGCAATAACCCACATTATAAACTCTTCCATGAAAACTGGCATCTTTCCTTCAGTTTTCAAGCAAGCCACTGTCACTCCGCTGCTGAAAAAACCGTCGCTCGACCAGGCCCAGGTAGGAAACTACCGGCCAGTCTCGCTCCTACCGTTCATGTCCAAGATCCTAGAGTGAGCCGTTTTCACTCAAGTCTCACAGTTCCTCCACGACAACGACCTACTTGATCCTTATCAATCAGGCTTTAAGCGAGGCCATTCCACTGAAACCGCTCTTCTCTCAGTTGCAGAGTCACTACGGGTTGCCAGATCGGCTGGTCTCTCCTCAGTACTCGTACTCCTTGACCTGTCTGCTGCTTTCAACACCGTCATCCACCTCATTCTCCTCTCGACGCTATCTAAGCTTGGCATCTCGGGACCGGTCCTCTCGTGGTTCACCTCGTACCTTGCGGAAAGATCTTTCAGAGTCTCGTGGCATGGACAGATGTCCAGTCTGCATGAGCTGGCGACGGGTGTCCCGCAGGGCTCGGTCCTTGGTCCTCTCCTCTTCTCTTTATACACCACCTCATTAGGCGAGATCATTCGCTCCCATGGCTTCTCATACCATTGCTACGCTGACGACACTCAGCTCCTCCTCTCGTTCCCTCCAGACGTTTCAAACCGTCTCAATGCGGATATCTGCCTGCCTCTCAGATATCTCGGCGTGGATGAGGGATCGCCACTTTCAGCTTAATCTGTCCAAAACTGACCTCATTGTCTGTCCTGCCAGTAACTCCTTACCTCCTCAGATAAGCGTGCAGCTTGACTCCATCACGCTGTTCCCCAAAACCTCCGCCAGAAACCTTGGTGTCATACTGGACAACCAGCTGTCCTTCAAAGAGCAGGTTAACTCCGTAGCTCGCTCATGTCGATTCGCGCTTTACAACATCAGGAAAATCAGAGCCTTCCTGACAGACCACACCACACAGCTTCTGGTCCAGGCCCTGGTCTTGTCCCGGATCGACTACTGCAACTCATTGCTGGCCGGTCTTCCGGCGTCCTCGGTTAAACCTCTGCAGATGATTCAGAACGCAGCAGCACGTCTGGTCTTCAACCAGCCCAAGAGGGCTCATGTCACTCCGCTGCTCATTTCCCTGCACTGGCTTCCAGTTGCAGCACGCATCAAATACAAAGCTCTGCTTCTGGCTTACCAGACTCTAACACACACAGCTCCTACCTACCTTCACTCCTTCATCCAAACCTACATTCCCACGCGTCAGCTACGCTCAGCCGCTGAAAGACGCCTAGCGCTTCCACCACAACGTGGCATGAGATCATGTTCCAAACTCTTCTCCTCTGTTGTCCCCCGATGGTGGAATGACCTACCAAACTCGGTCCGATCCTCAGAGTCGGCAGCTACTTTTAAGAGCAGACTTAAGACTCACCTCTTTAAAGAACACTTTCAGTCTTAATGTGGAATTGATTTATGATTTATGATATCGATTTGGGAGTTTATCTCTACAAAAAAAAAAATTGATACACTTGATGTATCAGTGTCAGAATTAAACTGGACTCCAAACAGTCCGCCTCCTTATATTGTTTCCTTCTCTTTGATTTCTTGCTTGTATGTTCTCTCAATGTAAGTCGCTTTGGATAAAAGCGTCTGCTAAATGACAGTAGTAGTAGTAGTAGTAGTAGTTTTTAGAGATTTTCTAAAGCACCATACCTGGAAAAAACCCCAAACTAAGCAGTTTCTGTTCTGAAGGGAGGTCAGACACGACAAATACTACAATAAGATAATTAAACTATCACATGGTCTGTGCATCCTGCTGCAGCTGTAGCATCATGGAGTTGCATCACACATTCCTGTAATAAAAGAATCAGAGTACAGTAGATGATATTCACACCCACCTGTTTTAGCTTTCAAGTTGCCAGGTAGAAACAGGACAAGTGCGGGGGGGGGGCATTAGGTCTTCTACAGCTTCTCTGAACACATGGACGGTAGTAACATATGTGTTGATTACACACCCAGCAGCCATGACTGTAACAGGAACTTTGTTAGGATCTGGTTCTGTAACAGTGTGTGAATAGCACAGGACAATATAATCATGTTCTCACAGAATGGACTTTATAACTTCATTCAGGGGTTTTGATTTATAACCAGACTTTCCCTGGCAGGTAAATTCAATATCATGAATTTCTCAGTCCAGTCCAGATGAGTTCCATCCCTAAACGTTTAAACTAGTATAAACGTATGTTTGAGTGAATTATCTTCTTGATAATGAGGTATTGTTTGGGCCCTCACGATCTCTCCCACCTCTTCCTGTCTCCTCTCATCTCATTCCCCATCTCTTATTTTTACTTTCTCCTGACTCCACCATTCATTGATTCATTTATCTCCCTCTCTGTTCCTCATGCAGTTCTCGTCTCTTTTTCAGCAGAATCCCACAACACAGATGCTCGTATGATTATCTCCACATGCAACTCATTTTCTTCTGTCTTTTAAGTCCGTTCACTTAGAACGTTTTAAAACACAGTGTTTGTTTGCAGAAGTGAAAACATTCTTACTACATAATCTATACCATCTGAGTAGAATGCTCATTCCTAGAGGCTCGTTAGAAACATACACACATGGACAAAATTGTTGGTACCCTTCGGTCAACGAAAGAAAAACTCACAATGCTCACAGAAAAAACAAATTCTATGACTGTTACCCAATGAAAGTCAGATGTTGCTTTTCATCCATTCTTCAACGGAATTATTATAAAAATAAATAAATGGAAGTAACAATGGAAGTCTGAACAGACTCTGTGTTTATTCTCAAATACTGTCAAGAATGAAGGTGGTCAGACTGTTTTAGCTAATGTAAGTGGAGCAATTGACCCAGAAAAAGAAGGACTTCTTCACTTCTTCATCCAGCAAACACTAAGTGATAGTAGAATGGAGTGGTGGGGTAAGATTTGATCAGCTTGAGAGTGTTTGTACTCCTCTGCAGAGAACAAAAGAAGATCCATTTTGTGTGCCTGTGACTTGGGGGCCATGTCTCTCTAATAGCATTACACAATTCTATGTTGTGCAATGATAAACATTTTTTTAAAATCTTGATTCTTGAAAAGCCCTCAGGACCCTCTAAACATGGTTAGAAATAAAGGAACTGGCAAAATAATACCATCTGTTCCAGTTTCAACAGACTGACTTTCTGTAATTTGACGTAAACTTGACTTGAAAAGTAAAAATAAAATCCATAACACTCAACAAAGGTTTGTAATCCAACCATCCGGACGGACGGACGGACAGACAGACAGGTTACTGTATGTAGATGATAGATCCAGATTGATGGGATTCATCGACACTGACATCTCTGTCATTTTTCTTTAAACTCACATTTTTAGTAACCAAATAAATATAAATGCAGGTCTAACAATTGTTTTTAAGTGTTTGGCCTTAATTTGTTGACTGAATCACTTTCAGTTTAACACGGAGAAGTTTTTGTTGTAATGAGGAGCGTTAACCTGCATGTCATTCGGTTTTGAACTTTATTTCATATCTTGAATAACTGGAGAAAAACGAACCTACTGATTGTTCACACTGTCAAAGTGAAATTATCCCTTTGTGTTTATCTCACACAGCTTCCGCTCATTATCACACTTTTAACAAGCGTGGTCATCCAAGTGCTCATTTCCATGTCATGGAACGTGTTTGAGGAGTCGTGTGCAATCTGATGTGGCGCACTCTTTACTCCCACACTGTTATCTGTTTAGTGAACAAAGCTCATTGGAAAACAAGGCTTCACATCAGCCTGCAGGCCCAAAATCTCTATCTCTAAAATTACTAACTGCAACTGAAATGCTGTTTGTCCAGACACAAGACGCCGGCAGAGCAGTACTTAAAGACCAATGCCTTGTTATCTCTCTGCTGGGTTGTTCATCTGATGTAAACATATCTAGATGTTTTGTTATTTCATGCCTAATCTGAGAAGCAGGAATTTAAACTATATATTTTATTTCAGCATGTACCTTTGCAGTTAGGATTAGGAAATAGACATTTAATTTGGCTCTTTTTATCCTTTTGATTAGATAATCAAAACTTCTGAAGTACGATCAGCCTCATGGTTTTAGTTCACGGTTCAAGATTATTTCAGTTAAATTCACAACAAAAGGGTGCTGGAGAGAAAAAATAGACTCCCATCCATCTATTCATTTTCCACAGCGTGTCCAAGGTTGAGTTACAGAGGTGACAAATCTAGACGTGAACCTCAGACATTCGTCTCAGTGGATCTCTTATGGTAAATGGGGTGCACTTGTATAGCGCTTTAATTAGGTCCTACGACCCCCAAAGCGCTTCACACTACAGTTTTTTTGTCATTCACCCATTCACACGTAGGGGCTAACACTCACACAACCCGATACACAGATCGGAGGGCAACATGGGGTTCAGTGGACACCCAAGGACACTTCTACATGTGGTGGTGGAAGCCGGGATCGATCCACCAACCTTCAAGTTGGAGGACAACCGCTCTAACCACTGAGCCACAGTTGCCCCTTTAAAGAGTCCCTTCCATTAAAAACAGTGTTTCTGAGGTTTGTGTTGAATATTTTAGCTCCACAGGTGTTCTTACCTTCATAGTGGGTGAAAACAGGTCAACAACTTCTCTTTCAGTTTTAATCTCTCAAACTACGCAGGTGGTGATAAAACCTGAGTTCTCCTGAGTTCTAACGGCCTGTATCTGTTTCATCACAACTCCTTTGTTTGTTAGTATTCATCAGCTCCCGCAGTTGAAACCACGCTTAGCATGCTGCTGGCTAAAAGCTGTTAGCATAACACCTAGCATGCTGCTGGCTAAAAGCTGTTAGCATAACACCTAGCATGCTGCTGGCTAAAAGCTGTTAGCATAAAGTAACAAACAGGAAGAGAGAACGTCTGATATTGCCATGCGCAGCAGGGCAGGAAACAGTATATCTTGCTCTCGTAGGCTAGTTTGTTATCCAATCTGAGTCCAGCAAATTCTAATAATGAGCCTGAATCACCCGAATTTTAACGCAGACAGATTGAAAGGTCTGTTAATCAGTGTTTCCTGACATTTTTTAGATATAAAATGTTTCATATTGCTGGTTTATACTTAAGAAATAACCACAAAGTCCTGAAATGTGTATGAAATGGCTTCTTTAAGTTCCATCTGAGGGGTCCACAGCATTCCCAGACTAGAGAGGCTACATAATCTCCAGAGCTTCAACAATGAAGCACCGAGCCAAGAGCTTGTGAAAATCCTCACAACTGCATGATGCCTCTCCTTCTAGGAGAGAGTCCAGCTTCTCTCTAAGAGTTGGATACCAAAGTCCAAGTTGTGCATGAAGGTGAGCCAACTATATCTGCTTAGTATCATGCCTCACACACAAGCTCTGACTCTGGCTCCTTTCTTACCAGTCAGATGATACATGTAGAAGCCAGAGCCTCCAGTAACCACGTGGAGGTGTCTGTCTGTAGCTTCCTTCAGACTGAGCCTGATGATCTGTACAGTTCCTTTATTTAAACTGCATGAATGGAAGGTTGTTTTAAACCTGGAGGTCCAAAACTACGTGACACTGTGGTGTGTGTGTGTTTTATTCTGAGTTGTGACTTGAGATTATAATGCTCTCAAAGACAGAAATGCTCCATTTGAAATATTTAGTGAGTAAAAATAGTCCCTGTTTTTAATTAAACGTTACTTTCCAGAGTTTAGTGAGCACATTTAAACTAAAACATGCCAGCTGGTCCTGTCACCACTGATTTCATGTTCCTGAGCTCGCTAAGTCACGTTGTATCTGTCTGATTTTTAAAGCCTGTTTCCTGCTGCTCCATAAAAAGGCTTGTATGAAATGAGCAGTTTCTTCTTCTCAGCAAGGGCACTCGTTTTTGGCTTCTTTATCAAGCCTGGACTTGACTAGAAGTTGTGGAAGCCTAAAGCAATCTTTTGAATTTTAAGGAATCTCTTTTTACTGAGCAGCCGGGCAGCACTAATACCATGAGACAGAAGCAGTGGTGTCTTGGATGTCAGGCTGTGGGCGAATGCCGGAGTGTTTTGCTTTTATACAAATCAAGTACTTACATAGGAAGCCATGGGCCACTTCACTCAGTCTCCTCACTCTCAGAAAAAGAGGTTTGTTTGTGATGTAGCTATAGGGAGCCATTTTCTGTTAGACGGGCCTATCGCTTTGAACTGTGGACTAATGTAGCTCGTGGCCCCTGAGTGGCCCCTGTGCACATGTTGTTAGTTATAATAGGCACATTTGGCTTATTGTAGTCTTGTGTGATGCTCAAAGAGTTCAAGAAGCTGCACAAAAAGCTGCAACAACCCTTCCGGTTTTTATCATGCTGGTTTGACTGTAACTACTGAAATAGTACCAATAAACCAGAGTTTGGTTTAAATTTGAGTTTAAGTAAGTTATTAAAGTCTTCTAACCTCCTAAATCCATTTAGTCAAACATCATCCTGTGATAAACAGTCTGTATGTTTTGATTAGATGCATCTGTGGTGTTTGTGTTCATTGCACTGGCTGCTTAGACAATTTAAAGTTGTAAGTTTGATCCCATTTCCTACCAGAGAAGCAAAAGAGGGACGACGGTCACAAGAAATTAGATTTTTAGTAACATGAACTAAAGTCAGACTGAAAATGAAGTAAAAATCATGATTATTTTAAAAATGGAGGGATTTTTACTGAATAGGGATTATGTGCCTTCTGGTTATTCAGTTATTTCTTTTTGTTTGTACTCACATACCAGAGAAAAAACATTTTGTGTTTTTCAGCTGAAAAAATCTCTGTTACAGTCAAACTAATCAGCAACTCCAGCTATAATCCAAAGATCCCAGTGAGGCGGGTCGGCCCAGCGGTTTCAGCTCTAAGCAACATTTCATTTAGATGCCTGGGTAGTTTTACTCCTGTAGCCATGATGGTGACTGAAACACCTGAATTCCATGGTTTGGTAGTGTGTCCCTTAACTTTTATGACTATAGTGTAAGTGCCAAACTCATGCACAGGTGAGATTATTCATTTAGGTACTGTATGTAATGTAACCCATGGTAATTTTCAGGTTTATTATAACCCAGTTCCATAAATGGTTTATTATTTGAAAATAATAGTATATGAAAAATCTGAGGGTTACCTAATCACAACATGCAGCAGGCTGCCGAGGCCCGTCTCGCAGCAGAGGAGTAAGAAGAAAAAAAGCCTCTCATCATTCAGCTGAACAGCGGAGATTAAACTAGCGGCTGGAAACGAGGTGAAAAGAAGCGAATAATGTGCTTGTGACAGAAGAAAACGCCATTGCTAATAGGCCTCAAATTGATTGTGAGGAAACCCTTTAATGAATCAATTGAATGTTTCATGAATTGAAGTATGTGTGAAACTGAATAGTTCGTGTTTGTTAAGTTATGTTCTGTGAAATATGGAATTTGAACAATAGTGAAAATCGAATCTGTCAGTATTGTAGCTAGCGCAGTTAGCTGTAGTTCAGTCATGGTGGATTCCTGTGAGTTGATGGAAGCTAAATGTTGCAGGACAACTTGTTGTAATTTTTGGTGAAGATGTGGTAATTTGTTTTATTTTAATATTTTCTTTTGTTGATGTAACTGTTCAAAGTGGAAGTTATTTAGCTAAATTGTGGGTATAAAAGACAACAGGAGGAGGACAGTAAGCTTGTTGGATCCGTTTTTACATCCATCCAAGGATTCAGCTGTGCTGTCCCGTCCCACTGGAGGAGCGTTATCATTCACAGCTGGATGTTGTGCTGCAAATTACATTCATCACGGATGTGGTTCAATTAAATTACCTAAACTAATAGAAGGACAAAGGACCCTTTTCTTTTTGGTTGGACAACTGATCAGAGACTTCATTCCAAATTCCCATTTTTTCTCACCCAGGAAAAAGAACTGAGACACAAACCTCTCTCTCTCTCTCTCTCTCTCTCTCTCTCTCTCTCTCTCTCTCTCTCTCTCTCTCTCTATATATATATATATATATATATATATATATATATATATATATCTTTTTTTTCCCCACTTTCCCCTTTTAAAGTCTGAGAAAGGACAATCTTTTATTTTAAGTTTTTTCCTCTGAACAAGCTCTGAGAAATCCTAATCCTGTTGTTTATGTTATTCTGTTACTGTTTGTGTTACTTATATTTAACCTTTTGTAAATTTCCACATGTGTCAATACATTTAAGTTGTTGAACTGCCTGTGTGTGTGTGTGATTTATGGGTTGGAGGTTCTGAGGCTCAGGTGATGAGTTATTACTGCCAGTCTTTATCAGGACCCAGTAATTGTGATTGGGAGGAAGAACACAATTATACTCTGTAGCTCTCACCACTCAAATAAGTATTCCGATAGATTAAATCCAGGGTTTCAGCCCTACGAAACAGGGGAGCTACGCGTTACAGTAATACGACCGATCATTTTAAAACAACTAGTTAAACGTTTTTGGTCAGTTCACTATAAATTATATATTTCAGGTGTTATATAAAATTCCTAGGATCCACTTTGACTCTGTTAGCTGATCTTTTGGTCTCTGACATAAAGTGGATTGCTACCATATTAAATTAACTCTAATATATAAAACATTTTAACGGTTTATATAAATGCTTTACATCACTATTCAGTTCACACTGAACGATTAATCAGGCAGATTTATTGTGATTTTTTTCCCTCAATACTGAAGTTATAAGAATGCTTCTGAATTGGCACTGAAATAATATAATCAATAATCAATCATTTGAGTGTTACTGTCCTTCAGCCTGTCAGTTATGAGGTTCCTCAGGGGTCTGTTGTGGATCTGTTGTGTTTTATGCTATTTTTAGGAAACACTATATTCCTTTTCATATTGCAGCAGATGTCCCGTCCCTTCTGATTGAGCAGATTTCATCAACTGTTTGTTAAATTTGAACTAAATTCAGGCTTAAATTTCTCCGTCTCAAGGAAAATAAGAAGCAAGTCTCTTGTTTCAGAGAATCTCTTCTACTCATCAGTTCCCTCTGTGCGTCTGGTCTTTTGGCGTCTTGCTGCTGATCTGTTATCAGGTCTCTAGGTGTGAATTCTGACAGCAATTTTAAGTTGAACCAATTAGTGCTGTTGTTAAATCAGGCGCTCCATGATTCCTAAAGTGAAGCCTCCCAGTCAAACCTTGAGAAAGTTATTCCTAATGATCTGTGTGTTTTCTACATCATTCAGAAAACCTCCCAAATTCCGTTAACTCATATAAGATGTGAAAGCATCTCTTCAGCTTTGACGTCTCTTCTTCCTGTTCTGGTTTTACAATATTATTGTTCATATTTAAAGTTTGAGATGTTCTTCATCATCCTAATTAACCCGTTTCTTCCCACGTCCGCACTCTCCCAGGACACTCCGGTCAACTAGTCTGTCTTCGATGTTCATTGATCAAAAAAAGTGATTAAAGTTTTGTTTGGCTGCTTCGAAACTTTAAAAAGTTTTACGTCTTTAAGATGAAGTGTTCAAGTTTCTGCTTTAGACGCGTCACTTTTCTTTGGCTTTGGACTCAAGTGGAGTTTTAACCCTTAATGGATGAATATATATTCATGTATTAATCTTTTAATTCAGTTGTAAAGCACTTTGGTCAGCTCTGGTTGTTTTATGGAGTGTTATGTAAGTCTGATTTGTTACTATCCTCGATGGTCCGTTTGTTCTACCAGCCTGGTGCTTTCCTGAGGATCTACAACCTGCGAGCAAACACAGGACCCAGTAAGGTTCCAGGCCTCACCCAAAGCCAGCCGGTAGAGGTGAATCACCTGACTCTTCAGCTTCACGGGGGGACGTCGTACGGCAGAGGCATCCGTGTTCTTCCAGATAACAGCCCCGATGTCCAACAGCTGAAGAGGTCTGACAGCAGATAAATACAGGCTGAACGTTTCCACAGAAATTATTTCTCATTTTGATTTTGTAGCATTATGTAACGGAACAAAAAGAAAAGCAGCCGTGGGCTTGTGTCGTTACATTAGAACTGACGTCCAGTTCAGAAACCAAACAACTGTCTGTCTGTAAAAACATCTAGTTTAATGCAAGTGCTTAAAGTATAAAAACATAGAAGTTGATTATTTTGTCCTGCTAACTTAAACTGATTTAAAGGCTCATTAGGATTATTATCTTTGTTTAACTGTAGAGTTTTCTTACAGTTTTTATGAACGTGTTTGTGACATGAAGTTCTGAGAAGTCCGAGTCCATGAGCCTCGTCCTCTCTGGTTTGTGTTTTCTCTTCAGAGTCATTGAATCTTTCTCAGATGACGTCAACGACAAAGTCTGTGAGATAAGTGACTTAAAGATGTTGGAGATCTGTAACGCTTCGTCCGAGTCTGAAGGTATGAAAACACGTACGAGTCGGACTTCCTGGATTCTGTCACACACGTCTGGTGCAGCTCAGTGCTTGTAGTTTGTGTTATTTATGCCTAATTCTGATCAGGTCGATACTCGTCTGCAGTCAGGAGGTCAAGTCTGAGGTGGTTTGACCTCCACAGGGAGGTTCCTGTGAGAAGCAGACATATTTATCACACATATAAGATAGTAGGTACCAGAACACAACAGACAGCTGTTGTGTGCACGCAGTCTTTTCTCGTGTGCACCCAAAACTAACTGATGTGTATGATAAAATCCTGCAGGCTACGAGATGATTTCTCATGAGCAGCACTAGTGTGCATGAGAAACTCATTTATTTCTTTTTCCTCCAGTGTCTCCTCAAGGGTTCTGTAGCATGTTAGCTTGATGGCATTAGTATTTAGACTTAAGCAAAGCCAAACAGAACAGCTTCCATCCCTATATGTATTATATTCACCCATCCCTGCACGTTCTGTCTGCAAATGATAAATGTTCAGTAAATGTTTGTGTTCTGTGACAGAAATGCAGAGAACTTGGACGGAGGTGGCAGCGATAATCATCCACCATCTGTTGCTGAAAGATAAAATCATACTTGCTTGTAGCAGAAACATGTAATCTGTGTGTACTCAGTGAGAATCATGGATGGACAGATGGACTAGGTGAAGCTGCAGGGAGCTGCTTCCATTAGATTCTTCTAAAAGCCCGAGCTGCACCACTGCTTTGAATCTAACCTAAAGGTTTCCTTACTAAAAGAATCTTCATGTTCATAAAAAGTTCTGTGAAAAGGCTTCTGGACTTTTAAGTAACTCTGAGTGGAGAAAACATTTAGGACAGTTTCCCAGCACTATGAGACCAGTCGTGTTCTCTCTGAGATCTGATCTGTTCCTGCCTTTCTGTTTCAGATGGTGATGCTGTGGAAGGTAGGACAGGTAACACAATACAGCAGCACCTGAGAAGCTGCAGCCACCAGATGCAGCTGGTGACGCTGTCTGAGCTGAAGCAAAGCAACCCGGGTCAAGTCCAACAAGTCAGAGTCCAGCTGAGATCCTACGAGCCACATAGACTCCATCAGGCTCTGAAACTCTTCTGCAGCAAGTGTACATTAATGTAGGCTCCTTCACCGAGGCCCAACACGAGCTGCACCGCTTTAATGGGTGCAAATTAGGGTTTGTGCATCCATGGAAGTTACAAAACGCTCTGAAAAGGACATCTGTGTCTCATTCTGTGCTGCTACTACACAGCAGCTCTGTGCTGTGCAGTTTGCCCATATTTAAATGAAGTATCGTGCATGCTAAACTGTTTATGTAAATTACTGCCAGAGCAAAACGTGTCCGATTCTCAAAGAACTGTGCTGTTTGTGACACGCGTTCTGTTTCCTGAGAGCTCGAGGTGTTTGTGTCTCAGGAAAAGAAACTGAGGATGAAAAAGAGCTGACACGGTGAAAAGTCTTAACACATCCTCTCTACTGTGACTAGGATCAGAGAAACAGGGTAATGGTCTAGATCAGGGGTCTCAAACTCCGGGCCTCGAGGGCCACTATCCTCTGTATTTCAACAAGTCCTGCAGAAGCCTGTTAACGACTTGTTCATTTGAATCAGGTGTGTTGAAGCAGGGAAACATCTAAAACATGCAGGATAGTGGCCCTCGAGGCCTGGAGTTTGAGACCCCTGGTGTAGAGAATATCAAAACAAATACTGCTTCACACCCGGATGTTAGCAAACAAAACCCAAAAGATTCTTTTAGAGCTACTTCCTCCAGCCCGATTCTCCAGAAAGAAAAACTCGAGCAGGAATTATCGGTTCTTTCTTTTTGAAACTAGACCTGAGTGATGCTTCGATCAGGGTTTTTATTCAGTTTTTATCATTACAACGTCTCTGGATTCAGTAAGATGCACGTACGGTATGTGGAAGCTGTAGATGTTTATTTGGAGGTTATTAAACTGGTTATTATTCTGGTCTCAGGCAGGATGTCCCGAATGATGAACTGGTGACGGGTATCTTCACCGAGGCCTCCCGGCACGCTGAGACCTTCAGTCCTCCACCGTGGGCTCTGTCTGGACACATTAATCTCTCTGGATCCTCAAACCGAGCTCTGACTGTCCTTATGTCCACCCAACTCCTGAACGAATATAAAACCAAGGAGCTCCTCTTCCTCCTGGGTAACAGACCTCAGCTCTTATCAAACGGTTCCAGTTTTCATGCTAATTTGAAGTCCTTTTGCAGGTTCTTCTCTGGATGAGACACGCCGGCTAGCATCAGACTACCAGAACATTGTTCCTGTGAGGTCGTCTGGAGGTCACCTGGCTCTGCTCGACATGTCTGCACCGTTCCTGTTCAGAGGCAGAAAGAGATACTACGGGTCCGACATGCAATTCTCACAGTTTGATAAAAGAGTCGTCCATGTTTTCTTTTTGTTGGGACTGTGAATGTATGTGGTCCATCTACAAGTATCTCCTGGTGGTCGGAGGTTCTTTCTGCAGGTCTAACACCAAATATTCAGACTTTAGTTTTAAATAATAACTCTGGATTTATTTTATTTTCCATTTCCCCGGATCTCAGATGGCGCCACTTCAGGCGCCACTCCGCCGCCTATCGAGGTCAAACCTCCATTTTCCTCTCAGTGTTTGTTTTCAAATAAACAAACAGTAAATAAATAAACAGCAATAATCAGCGCGACCTCTCCACATCCTGTTGCACCAGCTGTTATCTTTTATGAATTAATTATTATTCCCACTTGGGATGAATAAAGTGCTACTGAATTTAATTTAAAACTCTTTTTTGTTTTATATATTTTATTTTCTACCCTCTATTAGATGTTTCAGGTGTGACATGGTCACCTGTTCTCCCTCCTGCAAGACGCTCAGCTTCACAGACCACCAGTTATTTCTTTATACTGTGAATCTGCAGCGTAAAACGATGCTGCTTGTATGAAATGCAGCAAAATCCCAGCTTGAATTCTCTGATATTAAACCAACATCTTCATTGTTTTAGCTGCATAAAGTCTGATTTAAATAAAGAAAAGGGGATTTTATTTGATGTTCATACGAGGAGTGATTCAGAGAAACATCTGGGTCTGAATGCTGACCTGGTGTTTTGTGTTGCAGGTGCAGGAGGTGCTCTGCAGCCTCTCTGGGGGATCTGAGTGTGGACGGACTCGAGGTGATCGATGAGAAGATTGTTGCAGAAGGTGAAACATGTTGATCAGTTTGTTAGGAAACATCAGGGAAAAATACTCTTTATTTAAATAAAACCCACTTCACTCAGTATTTTATTATTTGCACTTTTTTGCATTTTTCTTGTTATAAATAAAGTTATTTGGGGCCGAACAACCACATAAAGTAACGTGGGTGTTTTAGATCAATAACAAATGCACATGATTATTTAATAAATGTCTCTTTTCACAGTTATTAGAGCCGAAAGTTGTTTCAAAGTTCAGCTCATCTAGCAGCTGCAGGTTTTATTATTTCCTGAAGACGACGTTGCTCCAGCTTCTTCCAGGTTGCAGCTTTACATCCATCTGACATGCGACAGAGTCTTCGACGGGGTCTTTGACTCAGTCTCATGTCTAATCCTGAACATCGAGGGTTGCTTTAGGGGTCAAACAAGTCCCACTGCTGTCTGGTGAGACACTGGACACTTACACTACTACACTGACCTGAAAGGACCAAGTCTGACGTTTCCCCAGAGACGTAAATGCAGCAGGTAACAAACCCGACCACCATCTGAGAGGATTCTGACGATTCTGGGACAGTTACTTCCTGTTGAGGCGAAGACGTGAGCCTTCAAACAGCTGAAAGACTAAATCAGTTTCTGATCTTGATCCCAGACACAGAATGGACGTCTTGCTGAAGACTAAAGCTTTCGAGTCCATCCCCACCCAGTACCCCACCTGAGAGGGGTACTGTCAGACCCCTGCTGGACTCCAGTAGATTAACCCAAAGCCTGTCCATCTGCAGCTGGAGACTGCATGCAGGGACTCGTGAATCAAGTCTTACATATGATGGTGGTCTTCAGTAACATGTGGGAGGAGCTTGTTTTGGGATGAATTCAGGGTTGAAACTTTACCTCTCCAGTCAGCTGGAGCAGAGCGTTCGCATATTTAACCTCCTGATGAAGGTCCAGTCTTACTGGTTAATACAGGAGGTTTGGATTTGTAGAGCTTGTAAAACGACTTGTTAGGAGTTTGACTTGAAATCAGAACTCTGGAGTCACCTGGTCAGGTAGAAGAGAGTTCTTACATCATTCACTCGAGTCGCTGGAGACTTAAAGTTCAGGTTTTAGTGGTTGTTCCATGTCAGTGATTTATCATCAGTTCGGTTCCGGATGCTGTGTAGACATGACTGACCTTGGCTGATCTCAGGTCTGTTTTAATTACAGTTTACCTCTGAAATAAATCATGTCTAACGTGTCCTTGGTTCTGCAGCTCTCGGTGTTCAGCTGATGCAGTTTGTCCTTCTGATGAAACTGGAGCTGCAGGACGCCACCGACACACTGAGCGTGTTCCTGTGGAAACATGCGGTAAGTTGAAGGTTTCCATGTTCGGCTCAGTCAGTCTGAGAACAAACGTTTACTAACAACACGGTTGTTTTGTTTATATTCAGCCCGTTTGATCAGGTGGTAAAAACCAGAAGGAAACACGGACTTTACACGTGACTGACCCTCGTGTTTCACGTCGACCTGTAGATTCTCTCTCTGAAGTGGGTCGGGCTGAATTTTTGGTTCTTCTCATTTTATTTTTTCTGGTCACATTAAAATGTTTCAGTTCAGTGAATATTAGATCCTGATAACATAAATTAATATAAATTTAGTTTTTAAATGCTGATTCATTTATTCAGGTAGACCCACCTGGGTCTTTAGGAGGAGGTACTTGTCCTCCAAACTTAAAACTGGTTGTTCCAGTCCTGCTGGTCAAGGCAGGTCGGGTTCATCCTGGTTCTGGTTCTGCTGGAGGTTTCTTCTTGTCTCCAGTGCTCAGATGGAGGATTGTGTTGACCTGATGGTTCGATCCAACCTGTTGGTTCTGACTTACTGAAGCTGGTTATTATTGGGCGGATGTGAGTTGGACTTCTCGGTTCTGTTAAGTGCTTTGAAATGGTTTTTATGATGAACTGGTTCGTAGTGTTTCACATCCCTGCAGTACTGTTGCAGTAATCAGGTCTGTGTATGACATGAACTCAGCT
The DNA here is from genome assembly GCA_006937955.1 of Pachypanchax playfairii. Classification (NCBI taxonomy): domain Eukaryota; kingdom Metazoa; phylum Chordata; class Actinopteri; order Cyprinodontiformes; family Aplocheilidae; genus Pachypanchax; species Pachypanchax playfairii. Next base: position 3,398,999 of record SSNP01000042.1, on the reverse strand, counting down.
TTAAAAGAAGGAGGTTAAATTGAGGATGAAACACCGTCCAGCTGGTTTGTTGAACAAAATATCATTAAAAACTGAATATTTACTTTGTTTGATGATCTGAGACATTTTAGTGAAACAAAAAAAAGGAAAGAATAAATCTTTGAGGTGCAAATACTTCTTCACAGAGGAATGTTTTTATATTTATATTAAAACATATTAGAAGCTCAGACTTCAGTTCTAACGGCACCGAGTTGCTGCTGGAGTTCTGACATCAAACTGTCAGTCATGTTAAAAACTGTCTGAAGTTCTGATTTTCCTTCAGGAGAAGTTCTTCAGCGTTTTAGCAGAGGATGTGTCCGTCAGCGAGGAGTCTCAGACCAGGATCCGTCAGACCCTGGACAACCTGTGTCCACCAGAGGGCAGTGTGGGTATGTCAGTAATCAGAAGCTGGACCACATTAACCAGCAGCTCCATCTGAGTCTCTGACATCATTTCCTCTAACAGCTGTTTATACATTAAATTCAAACTGAAGCAGCCTGTTTTCATGTAGCAGCTCTGCATCAGGATTAATGACGACTCCTGGTTTCTCAGGTCAGCGTCCCTGGTTCAACCTGGTTCTGATGAAATACACAGCTGAGAATGAAACGGGTCAGAACCAGACCTGCTACCAGATCTGCAACGCGACCATCCCCACGTCTCAGTCCACGTGATTCACTGGAAGCAGGACACCTTCATGCAGGAAGCTGTTCTCGTGTCAGTTCATCCATTTCAACTCTTTTAATCCTGTTTTATATTCGGAGGATTCGTTGTGTCATAAGGAGAACATCACTTTATCACATCCAGGTTTGTTTCAGGATTTATTTATCTGTTTACAGTTGGAGCTGAACTGACTGAAAATCTATTCAGTCAGCCATCTTTAAGTTGAACACAGCTGGAGTGATCTGTTCCTAAATCTGTTGTTTCACTGCTGTTCATCCAACCACACATCAGTCTCATACACATGGTTTCTATTTATAATAAATACATTGTATATTTATTAGTTTATATGTACATCAAGCTGATTTCAAGTTTGTAAATCTAAGAAACACAGAAAAATAAATAAAAAACTTCAGTCTTTTAGAGTTTTGGATTCCTTTACTCATAATAAAATGATTGTAATTAAGGAACTATGAAAGTATCTAATAAATAAAGCAGTTCTGTTCAGCCCAGAACTGATAACAAGGATTAATTGAAACCTCATTTCTTCTATAATTATGTTATGGAAGCCTGTTCCCGCCACTCTGAGGGGAAAAAACCTAACTCATAATTATGAGATAGCAAAGTCATTTAGCGATGCTACTTCCTGTGAATTTGAATACATCTGTTCCTCATCTGCCAAAGTTATGGGGGGGGGGGGCAACATTTCAAGCATCTAATTTATAACATAAATATGTTTTTGTGGAACATTTTTTCAGCTATCTGAAATATTCTTTTCCCCCTTATAAAACTAAAACTAATGACAGTAAAATGTTTCAGATAAACACATTTTATTCCCATTCTTTAAGGAATATTCACCCCCTCCCCAACTATTACAAATGAGTAGCGAATATCCCCCAAATCACAGAACGTACTCTCTAAGATAAGTGGACTAAAGACAGTAAAAAAAGCTTAAATATTCTGTTTCCCCCTAACTTTGGCAAATAAGCAGCAATGTTTGGAACATTTATACTGTCTTTAGTTTTAGTTATATAAGGAGGGACTCTCTGAGGTAAGAAGAATAAATACAGTAAAAAGGTTCCACAAACTTATTTATGTTAGATATCTCATAATTATGAGTTAAGTTTTTCATTTTTTCTTCAGAATGGCGAGAATAGGTTTCCATATTATGTAAATGTTTGTTAAATAATAAATAATATTAAAGTCTGAATGAGTCGACATGTCAAAGTCTGTAGAAATGAATCGTGTAATATTCTAACCAGCCAGCAGGTGGCGCACGAGACTTCCAACGCTGTTAGCTGACGATTCATGACGTCACACGCTGCAAGCCGTCAGTTTTAGAGTTGGAGTAAAACTTTTTAATCTTTCTGTATAATTAAATTTGCATGTTTTTATTTAAGTTTATTATTTTGGGATGTTACATTTTGTATCACTGAGTTAAAGTTTATGATGATGAACATCTCGGATGTTAATGTTGGATAAAGGGAGGTTTGATAGCGGACTCCCCCTCTTCTCCGCTGCTCCTCCTGATGGTCCCCCTCCTCCTCCTCCTCCTCCTGATGATCTCCTGGTCCTCTTCTGACTGTATGTGACTGAACCCTGCAGCAGCTTTGAAACTGGACGGGTTGAAGGTGGATCGTTCACCCGCTGCAGCAGCAACTCCTCCCGGTCAGCTCACGGTGTCCCACCGGGTTTCCATCTACTTGTCGGATCTTTCAGCTGAGATGCCTCCCGATTTCACCGGGACCGGAATCTGACAGTTGCGCAACTGTGAAGCCAATCTTTGAACGTTTTGTTTACGGAAGTGTGCGTGACAGCTGACGCTTCCGCCAAAACTTCAGGTTATTCCTTTAAAAGCTAAAGATGGATCGATCACTTCGGATCGAACCGAACCTCCTCACGGTTTAGACAGAACCAAGATGCTGCTTCAGCAGCTGCTTTGTTTGTTGGTGAGCAGCGAGATCGTCGCGGGTCGGTTCCAAAGGCACGAAACAAAGACGACTTTCAGTCCTCATTACCGGCCCGACTTAACGGACGCGCACAGCCGGCGATGGCGCACATTCAGCGGGCCTGACAGTAGGGACATGCACGGAACCCGTGCGCGGGACATTTGGTTGGGGACTCAAGTTTCCCCAATGTCTCTGCGTAAAAGCGACGCGCAGCACCGAGCAGCGCACATCCGACCTGAACCGGGAGATTTACGCACGACCGTCAAGTCAAGAAAAGACGGATTTAGTCCTGGACACGTGCTCAAACGGACCCCGCACGGAACCAAACACGGAGTCAAAACCAGTGAACACAAACGGAACCAGAGGAGTCTAAAATCCGACCGGGTGCTGAGGGGCGAGCCGCTGCTGCGCGCGTGGGACGCGACTATGGCGCAGCAGCAGGAGCCCGGACCCCCGGTGTTATTCAACACTAGTGACTACGAGGAGGAGTACTCTCTACCAGACGTCCCCACCACCCCCTTCGAACCCGTACCCCCGCGGACACGACGCAAGCAGGTGAAGAACCCGTTCTACCCGGTGACGGCGGAGACGTACGCAGCGTACGCGGTGATGATCATCGCCACCGTCATCTTCACCGTGGGAATCATCGGTAACGTGTCGCTCATGTGCATCGTGTGCCACAACTACTACATGAGGAGCATCTCCAACTCGCTGCTAGCCAACCTCGCGCTCTGGGACTTCATCATGATCTTCTTCTGCCTGCCGCTCGTGGTGTTTCACGAGCTCACCAAGAACTGGTTGCTGGGTCAGTTCTCCTGCAGGATCATCCCCTACCTCCAGGTAAAAGTTCTGGTCTCCTTGATGTTGGACTCAGTTTCTTTTCATTTAGAATTTTAAATTAAGATTTTCTGTTTGTCGCTAAATGAGACAGTAAATAAAATTAAAAACGATTTCTGACAGAAAAGTTTGAAGAAGACAGATAAACTAATAGACCATCAAGTGTGGGCCCTCAAGAAGCAGTGGCCCTGTTCATAGGCCCTCGTGGAGCAGGGCCCTCAAGAGGCAAGGGCCCTGCTCATGGGTCCTCGTGAAGCAGGGGCCCTGCTCATAGGTCCTCTTGGAGCAGGGGCCCTGCTCATAGGTCCTCGTGAAGCAGGGGCCCTGCTCATGGGTCCTCGTGAAGCAGGGGCCCTGCTCATAGGTCCTCTTGAAGCAGGGGCCCTGCTCATGGGTCCTCGTGAAGCAGGGGCCCTGCTCATAGGTCCTCTTGGAGCAGGGCCCCTCATGGACCACTTGTTAAATCGGCGTGACATTAAGTGACATGTTTCCTTCTTGTTGCTCTGATGATCTGAACAGTTTCAGTTTGAGGTTTAGAACACAATTCAGATAAAACATTTAATTTGCAGAATATTCTGAGCTGGACTGGACTGGGTTGGGTTGGGCTTATTGCAAAGTTTTATTTGAACAATACGAGGAATTTGTTTGGGGTGAAGCTGCAGAGGATAAATCAAAATAAGAAGAACAAATATAAACATAAAAACCAGGAATATTTACACATCCAAAACATTTGTGCAATAATCCAAATAATAATCCACCAGCGTCTCCCGAGTCCTTCAGTCCTTCAGATTTACCTGTGCTTCAGTTATAATAATGTACCATTACTGAGTGTGTGTTTATACAAGCTGTAAATGACGCAACAGAGACGCTCTGCTCCTCACTAGCTTCTTCTCTGGACGAAGTCTGCCCTCGTGTGTCAAAGCTGGCCGCCCGGCAGCGTCCTAGTCCGTGGCTCACAGACACTCTGAGGGATCACAGAGCTGGTCTGAGAGCAGCTGAAAGGAAATGGCGCAAATCCAAAAATCTCTCTGACTTGTCCGAATACCAGCAAATGCTCTCTAGCTTCACATCCTGCTTAAAGGCTGCCAAGATAGCTTTTTACCAAAACAAAATCCAAAATGCTCCTAACATGGGAAAACTGTTCAAGACATTCAATACTCTTATCCGTCCTCCACCTGCTCAGCCACCCACCGGGCTGACTGCAGACATGTTCGCCACCTACTTCACCGACAAAATCGCCTCCATTAAAAATCAGTTTTCTGAGCCTGACCATCCCAGTCTGGTCCATCCTTCCTCCGGTCAATCGCTCTGCTCCTTCCGCTTACTGAATGAGGACGAAGTCTCCCGACTCGTAGTGGAATCTAATCCAACCACGTGTCCTCTGGATCCGATTCCTACAGATATCCTGCTGAGCATTCTTCCTGCTGTCAAACCTGCAATAACCCACATTATAAACTCTTCCATGAAAACTGGCATCTTTCCTTCAGTTTTCAAGCAAGCCACTGTCACTCCGCTGCTGAAAAAACCGTCGCTCGACCCGGCCCAGGTAGGAAACTACCGGCCAGTCTCGCTCCTACCGTTCATGTCCAAGATCCTAGAGCGAGCCGTTTTCACTCAAGTCTCACAGTTCCTCCACGACAACGACCTACTTGATCCTTATCAATCAGGCTTTAAGCGAGGCCATTCCACTGAAACCGCTCTTCTCTCAGTTGCAGAGTCACTACGGGTTGCCAGATCGGCTGGTCTCTCCTCAGTACTCGTACTCCTTGACCTGTCTGCTGCTTTTGACACCGTCAACCACCTCATTCTCCTCTCGACGCTATCTAAGCTTGGCATCTCGGGACCGGTCCTCTCGTGGTTCACCTCGTACCTTGCGGAAAGATCTTTCAGAGTCTCGTAGCATGGACAGATGTCCAGTCTGCATGAGCTGGCGACGGGTGTCCCGCAGGGCTCGGTCCTTGGTCCTCTCCTCTTCTCTTTATACACCACCTCATTAGGCGAGATCATTCGCTCCCATGGCTTCTCCTACCATTGCTACGCTGACGACACTCAGCTCCTCCTCTCCTTCCCTCCAGACGATACATCCGTCTCAGTGCGGATATCTGCCTGCCTCTCAGATATCTCGGCGTGGATGAGGGATCGCCACCTTCAGCTTAATCTGTCCAAAACTGACCTCATTGTCTGTCCTGCCAGTAACTCCTTACCTCCTCAGATAAGCGTGCAGCTTGACTCCATCACGCTGTTCCCCAAAACCTCCGCCAGAAACCTTGGTGTCATACTGGACAACCAGCTGTCCTTCAAAGAGCAGGTTAACTCCGTAGCTCGCTCATGTCGATTCGCGCTTTACAACATCAGGAAAATCAGAGCCTTCCTGACAGACCACACCACACAGCTTCTGGTCCAGGCCCTGGTCTTGTCCCGGATCGACTACTGCAACTCATTGCTGGCCGGTCTTCCGGCGTCCTCGGTTAAACCTCTGCAGATGATTCAGAACGCAGCAGCACGTCTGGTCTTCAACCAGCCCAAGAGGGCTCATGTCACTCCGCTGCTCATTTCCCTGCACTGGCTTCCAGTTGCAGCATGCATCAAATACAAAGCTCTGCTTCTGGCTTACCAGACTCTAACACACACAGCTCCTACCTACCTTCACTCCTTCATCCAAACCTACATTCCCACGCGTCAGCTACGCTCAGCCGCTGAAAGACGCCTAGCGCTTCCACCACAACATGGCATGAGATCATGTTCCAAACTCTTCTCCTCTGTTGTCCCCCGATGGTGGAATGACCTACCAAACTCGGTCCGATCCTCAGAGTCTGCAGCTACTTTTAAGAGCAGACTTAAGACTCACCTCTTTAAAGAACACTTTCAGTCTTAATGTGGGATTGATTTATGATTTATGATAGCGATTTGAGAATTTATCTCTACAAAAAAAAAATAAATAAAATTGATACACTTGATGTATCAGCGTCAGAATTAAACTGGACTCCAAACAGTCCGCCTCCTTATATTTTTTTCCTTCTCTTTGAATTCTTGCTTGTATGTTCTCTCAATGTAAGTCGCTTTGGATAAAAGCGTCTGCTGAATGACAGTAGTAGTAGTAGTAGTAGTAGTAGTAGTAGTAGTAGTAGTAGTAGTTATACATCAGACTGACCTGAAGACGCGTGTAAATTATGTCCATTTGTTTGGAGTTTTTCTAACAGACACAACGTCCTTCACAGAGATGAAGATAAAAAACATTCAGTCAAGATAAACAGAATGAAGAGATTCAAACAGCAGCGAGTCGGGTTGGACTTTAGAAAACAAACATTACATTACATATCCAGAGATGCAGGTCTAAAGGAGGTCCGTTCCAAAGGCGGGGCGCAGTGGCGTTAAACCATCTCCTTCAGTTTTAAAACATGTTTGTGGAACTATCAGAAGAAGCTGAAGTTGGTTTCCGTTTCTAGCTTCCGATTCGGGAAACGGCTAAAGGGAAATTACACCAACTTTCTCAACTCTGAGCGGATTTTGTCTGCTCTACAATACCTAGACCTTTCAAACCTGGACTAGATTGTTCTACACTAATAGCAGAACAATTAGAACGCACTGTGGGATTTGTGAAACCTTTTCCTGACTAAAGACGCTCAGAGTGGAGAAAATATCATGTAATTGCCCTTCAGCTGTTTCCTGAATCGGAAGCTAGAAATGGAAACCAACTTCAGCCTCGTTACCATCAGCAGGTTTTTGTCCAGACGACCTCGAGCTTCAAGCTGTAGGGATTAAATCAGTGATGTGTGTCTGATCATGAAGGACTCGAGAGGTCAGGACCAGGATCTTAAAGTGCAACAGGAAGTCAGTCTGGTGTAATGTGGGACGCCATGTTGGCGACGAGTGTAAATATGTTGGATTTAGTATCATATGTATTTTTACATATTTATAGTTTCTGAGCTTCAGGAGCAAATAAAAATAAATTCTTGACATTTTTTCTTGTAAAATCTGAAGCGTGTCCTTTGATCTGAGTATGAGAGAAGACAGCTCAACAAAACAAGATGAGGCTCCAAGGGACCGACTGGAGACTCAGTAATACTCAGAGTGTTTATAGAACTGATCAAACATCCTCAGAGCATCACCTGAGCAGATCCAGACTTCAGATGCATGTCAGGTTTAACATGGATGAAGTGTGTTAATCTGAGTAATCTCACGTCATGCTACATGTGTTACAATCAAACAGAGGGGTGGGATTAACGAGTTGTCTCTCAGACTGGGATTAGACCATGACCCTGCTTCTGTTTACAGGACTTCAGCTTTCAAACATCAGATACTTACAGAGCTGTAACTTTATTGTTTTGGAAAAAATCTTGTTCTAATCTTCTTAAAACAACAACAGTTTAAAGAAAACCAGGACCATCATAATCCTGACCTTTAATATGATGTTCAAGCTCACAAAATCTCGTCTAAATATGAGAAAATCCCTGCAAATGGGTTTAACATTCAGTAAGACTGACACAAGATGCAGTTCATGTCATATCCACAGATTAATGAACATAATCTCCTGTGTAATAATCTGAATAATGACTGATTGTGACTCGTGTTCAGGCGTCTACACAGTCTAGTGTCCTCTGCCGTGCAGCTCGGAGTCTCGATGGTCGCTGCTCATTATTTCTTTAGGACGTCTCATCAAACGAAGAATACGGGACCTTCGAGTTGTAAAAACATTCAAATATTAAGTGTGACGGACTTGTTTCAAATCTTTTTTTTTTGCCTTTTTTAAAATTTATTTAGTTACTAAACCTTAAAAACTAGTTGAGTTAAACAGCCTGTAATTCTATATGAAGTTTAATCAGATCTGATTGAAACAGATTCACACTTACAGTCTGTGATCTGCAGATCTGAGGTCAGTCCTTTAATACACTGTAATCTCCTGTAATTACACTGACAGCTGGAGGATTCAGCTGAAAACAAAGAGCAGACCTGCAACACACACGCACGCACTCACACGCACACGCACGCACGCACGCACGCACGCACACACACACACACACACACACACACATACACACACACACACACACACACACACACACACACACACAATGGCTCTGTCCCAATACCTGCACTGCACCCTACGGTCTTCCACGAAGTGCACTTAGCAGAAGTGCACATAAGGGATAAATAGCGCAAACAGCGACCGGCACTGCCATTTTGGTTGTCATGGAGAAAACGCTGTGGCAAAGGTTGTTGACGTAACACTCACTGTCCCAAAACTGCTATTTGTGTGCATTTGTTCACTACGCACCTCTAACCTTTATGTGCACTTCTGCTGAGTGCACTTCGTGGAAGACCGTCCTTGTAGAGGGTTCTAGCTGTGGACAGGAAGGATCTCCTGTAGAGGGTTCTAGCTGTGGACGGGAAGGATCTCCTGTAGAGGGTTCTAGCTGTAGACGGGAAGGATCTCCTGTAGAGGGTTCTAGCTGTGGACGGGAAGGATCTCCTGTGGAGGGTTCTAGCTGTGGACGGGAAGGATCTCCTGTAGAGGGTTCTAGCTGTGGACGGGAAGGATCTCCTGTAGAGGGTTCTAGCTGTAGACGGGAAGGATCTCCCGTAGAAGGTTCTAGCTGTGGACGGGAAGGATCTCCTGCAGAGGGTTCTAGCTGTAGACGGGAAGGATCTCCTGTAGAGGGTTCTAGCTGTGGACGGGAAGGATCTCCTGTAGAGGGTTCTAGCTGTGGACGGGAAGGATCTCCCGTAGAGGGTTCTAGCTGTGGACGGGAAGGATCTCCTGTAGAGGGTTCTAGCTGTGGATGGGAAGGATCTCCTGTAGAGGGTTCTAGATGTGGACGGGAAGGATCTCCTGCAGAGGGTTCTAGCTGTGGATGGGAAGGATCTCCTGTAGAGGGTTCTAGCTGTAGACGGGAAGGATCTCCTGTAGAAGGTTCTAGCTGTAGACGGGAAGGATCTCCTGTAGAGGGATCTAGCTGTGGACGGGAAGGTCTCCTGTAGAGGGTTCTAGCTGTGTACAGGAAGGATCTCCTGTAGAGGGTTCTAGCTGTGGACGGGAAGGATCTCCTGTGGAGGGTTCTAGCTGTAGACGGGAAGGATCTCCTGTAGAGGGTTCTAGATGTGGACGGGAAGGATCTCCTGTAGAGGGTTCTAGCTGTGGACAGGAAGGATCTCCTGTAGAGGGTTCTAGCTGTAGACGGGAAGGATCTCCTGTAGAGGGTTCTAGCTGTGGATGGGAAGGATCTCCTGTAGAGGGTTCTAGATGTGGACGGGAAGGATCTCCTGTAGAGGGATCTAGCTGTGGACGGGAAGGTTCTCGCGCAGAGGGTTCTAGCTGTGGACAGGAAGGATAGCCCGTAGAGGGTTCTAGCTGTGGACGGGAAGGATCTCCTGTAGAGGGTTCTAGCTGTAGACGGGAAGGATCTCCTGTAGAGGGTTCTAGCTGTGGACGGGAAGGATCTCCTGTAGAGGGTTCTAGCTGTGGACGGGAAGGATCTCCTGTAGAGGGTTCTAGCTGTGGACGGGAAGGATCTCCTGTAGAGGGTTCTAGCTGTGGACGGGAAGGATCTCCTGTAGAGGGTTCTAGCTGTGGACGGGAAGGATCTCCTGTGGAAGGTTCTAGCTGTAGACGGGAAGGATCTCCTGTAGAGGGTTCTAGATGTGGACGGGAAGGATCTCCTGTAGAGGGATCTAGCTGTGGACGGGAAGGTTCTCCTGTAGAGGGTTCTAGCTGTGGACGGGAAGGTTCTCCTGTAGAGGGTTCTAGCTGTGGACGGGAAGGATCTCCTGTAGAGGGTTCTAGCTGTGGACGGGAAGGATCTCCTGTAGAGGGTTCTAGCTGTGGACGGGAAGGATCTCCCGTAGAGGGTTCTAGCTGTGGACGGGAAGGATCTCCTGTAGAAGGTTCTAGCTGTAGACGGGAAGGATAGCCTGTAGAGGGTTCTAGATGTGGACGGGAAGGATCTCCTGTAGAGGGATCTAGCTGTGGACGGGAAGGTTCTCCTGTAGAGGGTTCTAGCTGTGGACGGGAAGGATCTCCTGGAGAGGGTTCTAGCTGTAGACGGGAAGGATCTCCTGTACAGGGTTCTAGATGTGGACGGGAAGGATCTCCTGTAGAGGGATCTAGCTGTGGACGGGAAGGGTCTCCTGTAGAGGGTTCTAGCTGTGGACGGGAAGGATCTCCCGTAGAGGGTTCTAGATGTGGACGGGAAGGATCTCCTGTAGAGGGATCTAGCTGTGGACGGGAAGGTTCTCCTGTAGAGGGTTCTAGCTGTGGACGGGAAGGTTCTCCTGTAGAGGGTTCTAGCTGTGGACGGGAAGGATCTCCTGTAGAGGGTTCTAGCTGTAGACGGGACGGATCTCCTGTAGAGGGTTCTAGATGTGGACGGGAAGGATCTCCTGTAGAGGGATCTAGCTGTGGACGGGAAGGTTCTCCTGTAGAGGGTTCTAGCTGTGGACGGGAAGGACCTCCTGTAGAAGGTTCTAGCTGTGGACGGGAAGGATCCCCGTAGAGGGTTCTAGCTGTGGACGGGAAGGATCTCCTGTAGAGGGTTCTAGCTGTAGACGGGAAGGATCTCCCGTAGAAGGTTCTAGCTGTGGACGGGAAGGATCTCCTGCAGAGGGTTCTAGCTGTGGACGGGAAGGATCTCCCGTAGAGGGTTCTAGCTGTGGACGGGAAGGATCTCCTGTAGAGGGTTCTAGCTGTGGACAGGAAGGATCTCCTGTAGAGGGTTCTAGCTGTGGACAGGAAGGTTCTCCTGTAGAGGGTTCTAGCTGTGGATGATGAGGGTTCTCCATCATGTTCTTCACCAGATCAGAACCAGCCTTCTTTATCAGTTTATTCAGTATATCACCTGGCCTGATGCTCCGCCCACAGCAGGTGACTGCAGGTGGTATAACTGATTAAAGAAGGTTTAAACTTCTTCATGTTGTTCCTGCTCTTTTTCTTTTTAACTCATTTCTGGGTTTCAGTTTGAGTATTTGAGTCTAAGAAGTGTCCATTAGCTTCTTATTCTTGTAAACAAGTCTCTCGTTGCCATGGTTACGCATTAAAACAAAGGATAAAAAATTGAGCAATAATTATTAATTCTGCACAGAATAAAATAACAATTTGAAAATAGTTTACAAATAGAGGACGAGTAAGAAACACTAAAAGAAAACAGTCAAATCACAGAGTGACTCCAACAAGCTGCACCGTGTGTAGAACTATTTATACAAACTGTTTCACCAGAAACACAAATACATTTTATTTAAAACATTCTACAGTCAGTCTTTAGGTTGGATTTAAACAGAAAAGCTTTACTGGGTCTGATTTAATAAACTATCACCATATAATCCTTTAACAGTCGTCAGTTTATCATTAATACCTGAAATCCCACAACCTGCTTCATCTTCAGTAATATTCAGCCAATCAGAGATCAGACAGCGAGGAGGTGGTTAATCTGACTGTGAGCCTGTAACACACTGACAGCGGCCCAGTAGGAAACACTCGAGCAGAGACGTTCTCCCAGGTCCATCACAGAACATTTCGTTCACTCAGAGTTCAGAGTCAGAGGAGCCAGTTTACCCCCCCCCCCCCTCGATGTCCTGAGGATTGCTTCAGAGGCAGGAGGGTCTGAGAGGTCCAGCCAGACGTAAAGCCTGAAGTAAAGTACAGTTGTTTGTTTGCCTCCACGGTTCCCTCGCTGCCAAACAAGACAAATACGTAGTTTGCACATTTCAGCCGTGATGCCGAAACTCACAACCTCCAGTTAGAATGAAAACCACCAAGTTTCATGAAGGCGGGACGGTCAGTGTGGAGACGTGAACGCTTCTTCTCTCTTCAGGCAATGAGGAAAAGTGTGGCAAACTCAAGACTTTTATTCCTGATATGTTCTCCTTCCAGACAATGTAATCTAATTAGATCTCATCAGATTTCATTAGATCTCGTTAGATCTAATTGGATCTCATTAGATCTCGTTAGATATCATTAGATCTTGTTAGACCTCATTAGATCTAATTAGATATTGTTAGATCTCGTTAGATCTCGTTAGACCTCGTTAGACCTCATTAGATCTAATTGGATGTTGTTAGATCTCGTTAGATCTCGTTAGATCTCGTTAGACCTCGTTAGACCTCATTAGATCTAATTGGATGTTGTTAGATCTCGTTAGATCTCGTTAGACCTCGTTAGATCTCATTAGATCTTGTTAGACCTCATTAGATCTAATTGGATGTTGTTAGATCTCGTTAGATCTCGTTAGACCTCGTTAGACCTCGTTAGATCTCATTAGATCTTGTTAGACCTCATTAGATCTAATTGGATGTTGTTAGATCTCGTTAGATCTCGTTAGACCTCGTTAGACCTCGTTAGACCTCGTTAGACCTCGTTAGATCTCATTAGATCTTGTTAGACCTCATTAGATCTAATTAGATGTTGTTAGATCTCGTTAGATCTCGTTAGACCTCGTTAGATCTCATTAGATCTTGTTAGACCTCATTAGATCTAATTGGATGTTGTTAGATCTCGTTAGATCTCGTTAGATCTCGTTAGACCTCGTTAGATCTCATTAGATCTTGTTAGACCTCATTAGATCTAATTGGATGTTGTTAGATCTCGTTAGACCTCGTTAGATCTCATTAGATCTTGTTAGACCTCATTAGATCTAATTAGATGTTGTCAGATCTCGTTAGATCTCGTTAGACCTCGTTAGACCTCGTTAGATCTCATTAGCTCTCGTCCTCTCAACAGATCAGGTAGAACATTAAACTACATCTCACTCTGTAGAGAAACTGACATTCACACCCGTTTTGAGCAGAATGGAAACGCAGCTATCAGTTATCATGTCTTATCAGGTCATGTACATCATGGTGACCGCCTCCTCTTTCCTTCTGGAGGTCATGAGTCAGAGTGAGACTGAGGAGTGGGAGGAGCCACAGTGGCAAACAAAACCCTGTTGTTCTGCTGATTGGAGCTCGTGGGTCCTGCTGGTGTGGTGCCAACGTCTCAGACCACCTGAGACATGAACCTGATCAGCTGTTCATCCTGGTGTAGCCAGCTGGACAGTAAAGCAGTTTCTCACCACAGCCAGGTTCATGATGCAGCCACAGCTGTACACATCTGGATGTTTGTCAAGCAGTTTGTATAAAGCTGTTGGTATTAAACATATGGTCCTTATTAGACGTTACACTCACCGTGACTACGTGAGGTCCAGTGTCTTACCAGGACCACTGTGACGTGAACGCCAGGATCAAACCCACCGACTGGTAGAGGACTGATCCTCCTCCTGATCCACAGACACTCCCGTCTCCACCAGAACAACTGGATTCACAGAACCTTTACATGAAAGAAACATCTCCACTTGATAAGCTGAGCATCACTGAATTGAAGTTCTTTATGGCCTGAACCTTCTTCTCAACATTTTAGTACATCAAGGCTGAGAACTGAGAAGCAGCATTTTACCCTGGAACATCAGAGCTGTGGCAGTAAGAGAGGAGCAGCGGTACGACTGGACTGGACGCATGTCTCAGTAGCACCTGATGTCCTTCATTTATTCACAGCAGGTGTGTGCTGCAGGAACCTGATGTAGGGAAAGGATTGTTCTATCATCTCTCCACCAGAAGAACACAACATTCTGCCTGAGAGAAACCAGCCAGATGTTCAGTACTCTGCCACAGCAGCACTACATGACAGACCAGTGATAAGTACCTACAGTTAGACCCAAATACCATCGGTACTACAGTTAGAACAGCTCATCTTATAGTGGTAAACGCTGGTACTGTGTGGGTTTAAACTTTGTTTTTTAGTTGAACTTCTTTTTCGTCTCTTGAAAATGTTTCACTTTTCATCCAAAAGGTTTCTTCAGTCTTGATCCTGGTTTGGGAGTTCCAGGTTTAAAGTTGTTGTAACACAGTAGGAATGGACTCGTTAAGAGTCACATGGGTCGTTGACACACTCGTTCCAGCTGAGACTCGTTGAGTCTTTGTTCCCTGTGACTTGTTTACTCCAGGTGTTGTAGTAAAAACATGTGTTCTGGATGAGAATTTAAACTGAAACTTGAGTCCCCCCCAACAGGACCAGGTACACAGATCCCTGTCCACTCGTCTCCGGTACACGCCTTGTGTAGGACGAACTTTGTGATTGTCAAGTTGAATCTCTGTCACCAACTTTCTTCCTTGTTTTAATTCATTGTGTTTGTCTTTTCCTCCCAGGTGGCATCGCTTGGCGTCACAACGTTCACGCTGTGCGCTCTGTGCATCGATCGGTTTCGCGCAGCCACCAACGTAAAGATGTACTATGAAATGATAGAGAACTGGGTGTCCACCACAGCCAAGCTTGCAGTCATCTGGGTGGGTGCGTTGCTGCTGGCTCTGCCTGAGCTGCTCATCCGACAGCTGGTTACTGAGGACGGAGACCCGCCGGATGTGACACCATGTGAACATTGTGTGGTTCGGATCTCCACTGAACTACCCGACACGCTGTACGTCCTGGGGCTGACCTATAATGGCGCACGCCTCTGGTGGTACTTCGGTTGCTACTTCTGTCTGCCGACACTCTTCACCATCTGCAGCTCGCTGGTCACGGCTCGCAAGATCCGTCAAGCTGAGCGGACCTGCATGCGAGGGAGCAAGAAGCAGATCCAGCTGGAGAGCCAGATGTACTGCGCTGTGGTGGCGTTGGCCATCCTCTACGGCTTCTGCATCATCCCAGAAAACATCTGCAACATTGTCAATGTGTACATGGCGGTCGGCGTTCCCAGGAGGACTCTGGACATCCTGCATCTGGTCAGTCAGCTGTTGCTCTTCTGTAAGTCAGCGCTGACGCCCGTGTTGCTGTTCTGCTTGTGTCAGCCGTTCACTAAAGCCTTTCTGGACTGTTGCTGCTGCTGTTGCGACGAGTGTGGCCCGCCTCGCACTCCTGCTACCGCCACTAGTGATATCGACAATGAGTGCGCCGCCACCGAACTGGAGCTGTCACCATTTAGCACCATCCGCATGGAGCCGTCCACCTCCTCTGCATACTCTGCTGTGGGGACACATTGTTGAGGTCAAAGGTTAAAGACAGTCATGTGACTGGTGGATTAAACATACAGTCAAACTGACAAACTCTGAACTTCTAGTTGTAAAAGAAGCAGCTTCAGGTTTAGTTATTAATTAAGAAATAATTATTTTGTAACTGATTAGTATTTTTAATGAACCTGCATTTATTGCGTCGAGGAAAACGAGTGCTGATGTTTCTTCAGTGTTTTCATGTTACATCATTTCATCTGGAGATTTTACAGACTTCACTTAGTTGTGCAAATTTGTTTTCAAAACATTTTTCTCTTGGACTTTATTAAGAATTATAGAAACATCTGAAAGCAAAACAAACCAGACGTGGTTGTGATTAAATAACATGGCTGAACTGTTTGTTGATGTACTGTAAAGGAGTTTTGGTGACGTGAGTCTGTAAGAACTATTTTCCTTTTAAACATGATTTATGTAGATCAGGAGCTGCTTTGTCACAAAAAAACTTTTTTATAATATTAAATGGAATTTGTATCAAATATCTCTTGCAACAGTGTCAAAGATATAAAAGAAATACATTTAATTTAAATAATTCAAGTATTTACCTCTAAAACACACAAATCAAATAATCTGACTGATAATTCATCAAACTGATTATCTCACCACACCTTATTAAGTTCTAAGACATAATGACTTCCTGTTTTTCATTGCAGGTTCTTCTTGCATCTTCCTGCAGATCATCTATGAAACTCATTACAACCTGAGAAAGTAGATGAAATTAGACTAAATTACAGAAACAATATGTTTTCATACAAAATATAAAAAGTAACCATGTGTTTTACAAAAAAAGGTAAAACTTTAAATAAATCAAAGCATCTTCTGGAATCTGGCTCCACTCGTGACGTGGATTAAAACAAACTGTGATGGTTGATGCTGAAAACAACAGAAAAAAGGATGAAAACAGAAATGATAAAAAGTAACAAGAATTGTGACTTTAGTCAGACTGACAACAAAAACCAGAATCTGGATGCTGCTTGTTAGCATTGCTAATGTTTCCTATTGCAGGAAATACGGTAAGCCAAGTTATCAAATAATAATGATGCAGAATCTTTAAAATAGATATTCAATAGTTCCAAGTTAAATAGAATACATAAAATCTGTTCCAACTATTCTAATATAATTAAGATTATCCAAAAAGTAAGTTGTAAAATGTGATTAGGGAGTCTAGTATTTTTATTATAGTTAAAAATCTGTTGCAGATATAATGAATAGCAGTAATGTCAGTACAGCAGGAAGGTTCTGTCATCATCATACAGTGGGGCAAAAAAGTATTTAGTCAGCCACCAATTGTGTAAGTTCTCCCACTTAAAAAGATCAGAGAGGCCTGTAATTTTCATCATAGGTATACCTCAACTATGAGAGACAAAATGAGGAAAAAAAATCCAGAAAATCACATTGTCTGATTTTTAAAGAATTTATTTGCAAATTATGGTGGAAAATAAGTATTTGGTCACCTACAAACAAGTAAGATTTCTGGCTTTCACAGACCTGTAACTTCTTTAAGAGGCTCCTCGGTCCTCCACTCGTTACCTGTATTAATGGCACCTGTGTGAACTCGTTATCAGTATAAAAGACACCTGTCCACAATCTCAAACAGTCACGCTCCAAACTCCACTATGGCCAAGACCAAAGAGCTGTCAAAGGACACCAGAAACAAAATTGTAGACCTTCACCAGGCTGGGAAGACTGAATCTGCAATAGGTAAGCAGCTTGGTGTGAAGAAATCAACTGTGGGAGCAATTATTAGAAAATGGAAGACATACAAGACCACTGATAATCTCCCTCGATCTGGGGCTCCACGCAAGATCTCACCCCGTGGGGTCAAAATGATCACAAGAACGGTGAGCAAAAATCCCAGAACCACACGGAGGGACCTAGTGAATGACCTGCAGAGAGCTGGGACCAAAGTAACAAAGGCTACCATCAGTAACACACTACGCCGCCAGGGACTCAAATCCTGCAGTGCCAGACGTGTCCCCCTGCTGAAGCCAGGACACGTCCAGGCCCGTCTGCGGTTTGCTAGAGAGCATTTGGATGATCCAGAAGAGGATTGGGAGAACATCATATGGTCAGATGAAACCAAAATAGAACTTTTTGGTAGAAACTCAACTTGTCGTGTTTGGAGGGGAAAGAATGCTGAGTTGGATCCAAAGAACACCATACCTACTGTAAAGCATGGGGGTGGAAACATCATGCTTTGGGGCTGTTTTTCTACAAGGGGACCAGGACGACTGATCCGTGTAAAGGAAAGAATGAATGGGGCCATGTATCGTAAGATTTTGAGTGAAAACCTCCTTCCATCAGCAAGGGCATTGAAAATGAGACGTGGCTGGGTCTTTCAGCATGACAATGATCCCAAACACACCGCCCGGGCAACGAAGGAGTGGCTTCGTAAGAAGCATTTCAAGGTCCTGGAGTGGCCTAGCCAGTCTCCAGATCTCAACCCCATAGAAAATCTCTGGAGGGAGTTGAAAGTCCGTGTTGCCCAGCGTCAGCCCCAAAACATCACTGCTCTAGAGGAGATCTGCATGGAGGAATGGGCCAAAATACCAGCAACAGTGTGTGAAAACCTTGTGAAGACTTACAGAAAACGTTTGACCTCTGTCATTGCCAACAAAGGCTATATAACAAAGTATTGAGATTAACTTTTGTTATTGACCAAATACTTATTTTCCACCATAATTTGCAAATAAATTCTTTAAAAATCAGACAATGTGATTTTCTGGATTTTTTTTCCTCATTTTGTCTCTCATAGTTGAGGTATACCTATGATAAAAATTACAGGCCTCTCTGATCTTTTTAAGTGGGAGAACTTACACAATTGGTGGCTGACTAAATACTTTTTTGCCCCACTGTATGTTCGACATGTTTGGGTTAAAGGCGGGTCTGACATCATCATTTTCAAAATGTTATAATAATAATAATAATAATAATAAATGATATTATTAAATTATATATTATAAATTATTATTATTAAATGTTACATTTTGGGTTTCTACATGAACATGATGGTAAATTCAGTTCTAAAAGGCTGTTAAAATGAAAAAACCTTCTGTGGGCGGGGCCTAAATCTGCCTTCAAGTTAATGACATCGAGTTCTCGTAAAGTTGCTATTATTAGCTGTTCATAATAATGTGGAAAAACAAGTTCAAATGTGAACAAGAAACTGCAAATACAAAGATTTTGACTTCAACAACATCAAAAGCCTTTTCAGTCCCGATCACGTATTTGTTCCTTTAGATTTTTGCTGAACGTTTCATTGTGTGTCGTCATTTTTTCAGCTCTGTTATGTATTTATGTTACATGTCTTATGATTTTACACAGTAGTCAATTTATTCAAATGAGGATGTTTCCTTTAATTGTTTGTGTTTTGTTTCTTTAAATGCTTTTTTAAGATTTATTTTCCTTTAAACATCTTCCACTGTGAGAATAAGAGAAGTAGAAGTCTAATAATTGTGATGAAATTTACAGATGCATCCAGATTTATTAGTTCCTTTACAATTTGTTTACTTTGCACCAACATTCCTTTTGTATATGGGATGAAAGAAACAAAGAAATATTGTGAAAATAAATTATTTGTTGTTAATTTTACAAACATGCAACAGTATTATGAACTGGTTTGTTGGAATCTAAAGAGAATAATATTATTGTCTATTTCAAACTTTGTATAACGTGCGTCTTTAAACTTTTCATCATTCAGTCTGTTTAAAGGAACAAACAGACTCTCGGCTAGTTTAGTATCACAGTGTGCACCACCCTGAACATGGACCAGATAAAGACCAGAGAAGATGCTCCATGTTAAAGACTACAGACCATCTCCAATCAGCTTCATGTTCCTGTGATCAGCTGATCATATTATTAAACAGTATCATGTTGATGTGACTGTAGCAGGACGACGTCCAGGACGTGGACACAAGAGGACATACAACCCCAGCTGGATCAGATGGTTAAAAAGGAAACCATCATAAACTAACCTCCCACATCCAGGTCCATCACTTGCTGATGACATCATCAGTCACATGTTGAACCATAATGAGCTCCATGGAAGAAGATCCAGAAGGTTCCACTGACAGATAAACACTGAAAATACACTTAAATTAAACTAAATGTTTACCAGCAATGTTTCTTGTAGAACATCCTTCAGTCTGATGAGACAAAACTGGAGTTTTATACCAGAGATCAGTGTGTTTTTGTTTACTGCAGAATGAGACATTCTGTTTTAAAATAAAGAGAATCAAATATTTAACGAAGGTCCTTCCATGAGTTTGTTTTCTCATGTTTACTGCTTCAAACAAACCAAATGAACAATGATCCTTCCTTGTTTTTACAGTGAGCTGCACACAGTGGAGCAGTTCTCTGCAGTGAGAAACAGGTTCATTCCAGTTATAAACTTATGATTGTTATTCTTTAACAATCAGAACAACTGCTTCTTCTGAGACGTGAACACTCAGCTGAACTGACGCATGTTTCTCTGCACAGCAAACTGCAGAACATCCTTAAAACAATCACCAGAGATGCTGTCAGCTAACCAGCTTTAGTGATCATCAGTTTTAACATGTTTCTGCTCCAACGACAGACACTTGTGTTCATTTCATAATAGTTGTGTTGTGTCACTCAGCTCCACCCTCCGCTGGCTTCTTTCTCTCTTGCCATAATTTTGTCGTCATAACCTCACACACAGAGAGGACACAGGCTCCATTGTGTTCGGCAGTAGCTGCCTCAGTGAACAGTGTTACAGTGAAACCAACAGAACACTGAGGCTCACTGTGACTGCTGCTGTTCACAGGTAGACCAGAGTACTGCTGTCTAAAACCAGAGAAGCTGCTGCTCATATTATAATTACTGCAGAACAAGTAAATGCATGTTTCTGTTCTGCTTCTGTTGCTTTGACCTGCTAGTGTAAACTTGCAAAACTAGACATTTATTATTATACCTGCTCCAAAACTTGGTGAGGTTTTAACATGCCTTCATGTGGCATGTGAGAAATTAGCAGAACATTTGCAGAGAAACCTACATGGAGAGGTAAATATTACAAATTTACTTACACAATCATACCAGATAGAATTAATTAGGAGCTGCTGCAACAAAACGTTAAAGTGAGTACCTGACTGCGCTGCACCTGTTGGTGTCAAATTGTACGTGGCATGATGAGGTAGTTCCCAGCTGGTCTACTAATTTGTGACGCAACACGAACAGCATTGCAACTTGAACAGCATTGCAACACAACACAGCATTGCAACACGACACAGCATTGAAACTTGAACAGCATTGCAACTCGAACAGCATTGCAACACGAACAGCATTGCAACTCGAACAGCATTGCAACACGAACAGCATTGCAACACGACACAGCATTGTAACTCGAACAGCATTGCAACTCGAACAGCATTGCAACGCGAACAGCATTGCAACACGACACAGCATTGCAACTTGAACAGCATTGCAACACGACACAGCATTGTAACTCGAACAGCATTGCAACTCGAACAGCATTGCAACTCGAACAGCATTGCAACACGACACAGCATTGCAACTCGAACAGCATTGCAACTCGAACAGCATTGCAACTCGAACAGCATTGCAACGCCACACAGCATTGCAACACGACACAGCATTGCAACTCGAACAGCATTGCAACTCGAACAGCATTGCAACTCGAACAGCATTGCAACGCAAACAGCATTGCAACGCGAACAGCATTGCAACACGACACAGCATTGCAACTTGAACAGCATTGCAACACGACACAGCATTGCAACGCGAACAGCATTGCAACACGACACAGCATTGCAACTTGAACAGCATTGCAACACGACACAGCATTGCAACACGACACAGCATTGCAACTCGAACAGCATTGCAACACGACACAGCATTGCAACTCGAACAGCATTGCAACACGACACAGCATTGCAACACGACACAGCATTGCAACTCGAACAGCATTGCAACACGACACAGCATTGCAACACGACACAGCATTGCAACACGACACAGCATTGCAACACGACACAGCATTGCAACTCGAACAGCATTGCAACTCGAACAGCATTGCAATTCAAACAGCATTGCAACTTGAACAGCATTGCAACACGACACAGCATTGCAACCTGAACAGCATTGCAACACGACACAGCATTGCAACTCGAACAGCATTGCAACACGACACAGCATTGCAACTCGAGCAGCATTGCAACTCGAACAGCATTGCAACACGACACAGCATTGCAACTCGAACAGCATTGCAACTCGAACAGCATTGCAACTTGAACAGCATTGCAACTCGAACAGCATTGCAACTCGAACAGCATTGCAACACGACACAGCATTGCAACTCGAACAGCATTGCAACACGACACAGCATTGCAACTCGAACAGCATTGCAACTCGAACAGCATTGCAACCCGAACAGCATTGCAACACGACACAGCATTGCAACACGACACAGCATTGCAACACGACACAGCATTGCAACTCGAACAGCATTGCAACCCGAACAGCATTGCAACTCGAACAGCATTGCAACACGACACAGCATTGCAACTCGAACAGCATTGCAACACGACACAGCATTGCAACACGACACAGCATTGCAACTCGAACAGCATTGCAACTCGAACAGCATTGCAACTCGAACAGCATTGCAACACGACACAGCATTGCAACTCGAACAGCATTGCAACACGACACAGCATTGCAACACGACACAGCATTGCAACTCGAACAGCATTGCAACACGACACAGCATTGCAACGCGAACAGCATTGCAACACGACACAGCATTGCAACTCGAACAGCATTGCAACACGACACAGCATTGCAACACGACACAGCATTGCAACCCGAACAGCATTGCAACTTGAACAGCATTGCAACTCGAACAGCATTGCAACTCAAACAGCATTGCAACTCGAACAGCATTGCAACACGACACAGCATTGCAACTCGAACAGCATTGCAACACGACACAGCATTGCAACACGACACAGCATTGCAACTCGAACAGCATTGCAACTCGAACAGCATTGCAACACGACACAGCATTGCAACTCGACACAGCATTGCAACTCGAACAGCATTGCAACACGACACAGCATTGCAACTCGAACAGCATTGCAACTCGAACAGCATTGCAACTCGAACAGCATTGCAACACGACACAGCATTGCAACTCGAACAGCATTGCAACTCGAACAGCATTGCAACACGAACAGCATTGCAACACAACACAGCATTGCAACTCGAACAGCATTGCAACACGACACAGCATTGCAACACGACACAGCATTGCAACACGACACAGCATTGCAACACGACACAGCATTGCAACACGACACAGCATTGCAACTCGAACAGCATTGCAACACGACACAGCATTGCAACTCGAACAGCATTGCAACATGAACAGCATTTCGACATAACGCAGCATTGCAACACAAACAGCATTGCAACACAAACAGCATTGCAACTCGAACAGCATTGCAACTCAAACAGCATTGCAACACGACACAGCATTGCAACTCGAACAGCATTGCAACTCGAACAGCATTGCAACTTGAACAGCATTGCAACTCGAACAGCATTGCAACTCGAACAGCATTGCAACACGACACAGCATTGCAACTCGAACAGCATTGCAACACGACACAGCATTGCAACACGACACAGCATTGCAACTCGAGCAGCATTGCAACGCGAACAGCATTGCAACACGACACAGCATTGCAACTTGAACAGCATTGCAACACGACACAGCATTGCAACACGAACAGCATTGCAACACGACACAGCATTGCAACACGACACAGCATTGCAACTCGAACAGCATTGCAACTCGAACAGCATTGCAACTCGAACAGCATTGCAACACGACACAGCATTGCAACTCGAACAGCATTGCAACTTGAACAGCATTGCAACTCGAACAGCATTGCAACTCGAACAGCATTGCAACACGACACAGCATTGCAACTCGAAAAGCATTGCAACACGACACAGCATTGCAACTCGAACAGCATTGCAACTCGAGCAGCATTGCAACACGACACAGCATTGCAACTCGAACAGCATTGCAACACGACACAGCATTGCAACTCGAACAGCATTGCAACTCAAACAGCATTGCAACTCGAACAGCATTGCAACACGACACAGCATTGCAACTCGAACAGCATTGCAACACAACACAGCATTGCAACACGACACAGCATTGCAACTCGAACAGCATTGCAACTCGAACAGCATTGCAATTCAAACAGCATTGCAACTTGAACAGCATTGCAACACGACACAGCATTGCAACTCGAACAGCATTGCAACTCGAGCAGCATTGCAACACGACACAGCATTGCAACTCGAACAGCATTGCAACACGACACAGCATTGCAACACGACACAGCATTGCAACTCGAACAGCATTGCAACACGACACAGCATTGCAACTCGAACAGCATTGCAACTCGAACAGCATTGCAACGCAAACAGCATTGCAACGCGAACAGCATTGCAACACGACACAGCATTGCAACGCGAACAGCATTGCAACACGAACAGCATTGCAACTCGAACAGCATTGCAACACGACACAGCATTGCAACTCGAACAGCATTGCAACACGACACAGCATTGCAACACGACACAGCATTGCAACTCGAACAGCATTGCAACTCGAACAGCATTGCAATTCAAACAGCATTGCAACTTGAACAGCATTGCAACACGACACAGCATTGCAACTCGAACAGCATTGCAACACAACACAGCATTGCAACTCGAACAGCATTGCAACATGAACAGCATTTCGACATAACGCAGCATTGCAACACAAACAGCATTGCAACACAAACAGCATTGCAACTCGAACAGCATTGCAACTCAAACAGCATTGCAACACGACACAGCATTGCAACTCGAACAGCATTGCAACACGACACAGCATTGCAACTCGAACAGCATTGCAACTCGAACAGCATTGCAACTCGAACAGCATTGCAACACGACACAGCATTGCAACTCGAACAGCATTGCAACACGACACAGCATTGCAACACGAACAGCATTGCAACTCGAACAGCATTGCAACTCGAACAGCATTGCAACACGACACAGCATTG
Organism: Pachypanchax playfairii; assembly: GCA_006937955.1. Classification (NCBI taxonomy): domain Eukaryota; kingdom Metazoa; phylum Chordata; class Actinopteri; order Cyprinodontiformes; family Aplocheilidae; genus Pachypanchax; species Pachypanchax playfairii. The sequence goes on along the minus strand of SSNP01000042.1, from coordinate 3,374,401 downwards.
CAACTCGAACAGCATTGCAACACGACACAGCATTGCAACACGACACAGCATTGCAACTCGAACAGCATTGCAATTCAAACAGCATTGCAACTTGAACAGCATTGCAACACAACACAGCATTGCAACTCGAACAGCATTGCAACACGACACAGCATTGCAACTCGAACAGCATTGCAACTCGAACAGCATTGCAACTCGAACAGCATTGCAACACGACACAGCATTGCAACTTGAACAGCATTGCAACACGACACAGCATTGCAACGCGAACAGCATTGCAACACGAAACAGCATTGCAACTCGAACAGCATTGCAACGCGAACAGCATTGCAACACGACACAGCATTGCAACTCGAACAGCATTGCAACACGACACAGCATTGCAACACGAACAGCATTGCAACTCGAACAGCATTGCAACTCGAACAGCATTGCAACACAACACAGCATTGCAACTCGAACAGCATTGCAACACGACACAGCATTGCAACACGACACAGCATTGCAACTCGAACAGCATTGCAACACGACACAGCATTGCAACACGACACAGCATTGCAACTCGAACAGCATTGCAACTCGAGCAGCATTGCAACACGACACAGCATTGCAACTCGAACAGCATTGCAACACGACACAGCATTGCAACTCGAACAGCATTGCAACACGACACAGCATTGCAACTCGAACAGCATTGCAACTCGAACAGCATTGCAACTCGAACAGCATTGCAACACGACACAGCATTGCAACTCGAACAGCATTGCAACACGACACAGCATTGCAACACGACACAGCATTGCAACTCGAACAGCATTGCAACACGACACAGCATTGCAACTCGAACAGCATTGCAACTCGAACAGCATTGCAACTCGAACAGCATTGCAACGCAAACAGCATTGCAACGCGAACAGCATTGCAACACGACACAGCATTGCAACTCGAACAGCATTGCAACACGACACAGCATTGCAACACGACACAGCATTGCAACTCGAGCAGCATTGCAACTCGAACAGCATTGCAACACGACACAGCATTGCAACTCGAACAGCATTGCAACTCGAACAGCATTGCAACTCGACACAGCATTGCAACACGACACAGCATTGCAACACGACACAGCATTGCAACTCGAACAGCATTGCAACACGACACAGCATTGCAATATTACGCCTTACAACATAGTGAATCAGTTGAAAAAAAAATTTTTTCACAATTTAATGTCTCCAACAAGTCACAAACAGTTGCAGCCCAATGAGACAACTTAAGAAAGATGTAAAAACCCAAGCGTAATGAGAGGAGATTGTTCCAACTACCATAACCAGATAACAGAAAAATTCTGCTGTAAACACAGGAAAGAAATTCCATCCATCTTCTTCCGCATCATCCAGGGCCGGGTCATGCAGGCAGCATTCTGAGCAGAGATGCCCCCCAAGGCATTCCCAGGCCAGCTGAGAGACATAGTCCCGCCAGTGTGTCCTTGGTCTTCCTCGAGGCCTCTTCCCCATGGGACATGCCCGGAACATCTCGCTAGGGAGACATCCAGACAGAAAGAAATTGAAAACAAAATTTATACAGTCAAATTCAACACAGTCATCAAACAAAGGCCCTGGTGAATGTCAGGGTTAGAAAATTGTACCAGCAAAGGCTCTTTTTACCCAAAAGATGCACAAAGTGAGGCAGTAACGAAGTGAAATGTTTAACTTTAAACATAACTGATGTCTGATGTTATACAACCTTATAGAAAATGGAATAAATGGGTTTTGATGGATCACTCTAATCTCACTAATGACTGACTTACCAAAGAATATGGGATGTTGTCCAGTATGGCCAACAGGGTCCTCCTTTTAGCTTCTGTTCCTGGTGAATCCAGCTCCACGCCCACCTCTGATCCAACTGCTCTGACCATTCTGTCCACACTCACCATGTCCCTCTTTTTGCTATTGTCCCTTTCCAGCACATCAGAGCATAGAAGAGGACACTGGTTGCCACAGACTGATGAACCATGCACAGCAGTTTTCTGCAGATGTCGAAGGACCCTGGACCCACAGCTCTGTTCCTTCTTTTGAAGTGTGTCCATGCACAGACCAGTCCAACGTTTCAGACGGAATCTTTAAATCTGTATTTAATCTGCTTTTTCAGAAGAATATACTGTATTTTAGCTTCATTCCCATTCACTGATCATTTCTTTTATTAGGCCAAATGTTGAATGTATTCTTTTTAGTTGTCATATCATTAGTAAACACGCGTGTCATCACCATAGAAAAAACATTCTGTTACATCAGCAAAAATCATCACTTTTAAAACCTTAGACACACTGAACATGTCATTAGTGTATAAGACAATCCGTTTGGGGCCCAACAGGGATCCCTGTGGGACGCCACAAGTAATTTCCATACAAGTAGGGCAACAGTCGTTCAACTTCACAAACTGTTGCCTGCTGCTTAAAAGGACCCTGATAAAATAATGTAATTTTTATGTTAAAAGTGACTTTTTCCAAGTCTATGAATAAACCAATCCCATGTTAGTTTTGGCCTATAGGACGTGCACTATTGGATCTAATATTGTCACCTGCGATCTGCCTCACTGACCGACCATCGGGAGAAGTTTACATTAATCTACTCAACTGATCTTCAAGATGTTTTTAAATTGGAGGTTGTAAAGAACATTTATTGTGTTTGTTGCCAGATTGTTCTAAAGATTGTGACTTTCATCCTGTCAGAAAGCAAATTAGTTGAAATGACAAATTACAGATAAATTAACGTTTTTCATTTGTCTGTGTGTAAATGATTACATCTTTATTGCTTCAGAGACTGACTGGTTGGCAGATTAGAGGTATATTTTATGATTTTGTGGGTGGAACACAAAAAGGATAATACTGCTTTAGGACTAGAATCTTACTAATTATTTTAAGGGGATGGACTGTTATGAACACGGCCCAATAGAACAACCTCTTCCTGGTGGTACCATCACCCTTTGTACTCTTGCAGCCAGGCCCGGTTCTGGCCTGGAACAGCTTGGCTTGGCTGTCCTTTCGCTTGTATAATCTGTTGAAATCTGTTGTCCTGAAGGACATAAGAGCTTTATTGTCTCTAATTTATCCCCTTTGTTGAGGACTGCAGCAACATTTCTAGGTCACTGCTTGGGACTGAAGGCCCTAAACTAAAGCTTCATGAAGGGAATTCACCCCCTCCCCATGCCTGCATCATTCTGCCAGCCCCATATTTCACTACAGGGATACCACAAGCAGATATCTGCTCCATGCAACAACAACTGGACTGTGATGGGTCAAAGATTCCTGTTAGTTTTCTGTTAGAGACATACATTATGGATGTTGACTCAGACAGTTTATCAAAAGATCCTTTCATGGTGATAACTGGGCGGACAAACCCTCAGATCCTTTCACCATTCATTCTCATCTCATAATTATTTCTAACCTTCAACCCGACTCGTTCTCAGCTGAGTTAAGCAGAAAATGTCTCCTCAAAAGTCTGAATACTAGGAAAAACATAAGAGTCACATTATTGTGTTGTGCTCAAGTCCATCTGTGTTTGTCCTCTAAGACCCCAGTGAGTCCAGCCAGAAGGTTTCAACCTGGTTCTGGTCTAGACATGTCCATGCTTGATCAGAATTTGTTAGTGAATAAATTCTGCTGGGATGAAGAGGTCAGTGAAAGTGGGACATGAGCAGTTCTGCTACACCAAGATGCTCGTGTGTACACACACATGTAATAACATGTTAGTTGTTGAGTTAATACATAGTAACTGAGTAAAAAATAGCAACTCACTGTCTCAAAGAAAGTTATAACAAAACTAAAACTTGAAGATTTAGATGCACCAAATAACCTTTGTACATTGATGAAGTGATTTGTGTGAAAATTCTTTCATTTTAACTCCAACTTTAACTGTTTTAAGGTTTATTAGGGTCTAGATTTAAAACTCCAGCACCACACAAGAAGGGTCCCTGCAGACCCTACAGTCTCTGTAATCCCTGCAGACCCTACAGTCTCTGTAATCCCTGCAGACCCCACAGTCTCTCTAGTCCTTGTAGTCCCTGCAGACCCTACAGTCTCTGTAATCCCTGCAGACCCCACAGTCTCTCTAGTCCTTGTAGTCCCTGCAGACCCTACAGTCCCTGTAATCCCTGCAGACCCCACAGTCTCTCTAGTCACTGTAGTCCCTGCAGACCCTACAGTCCCTGTAGTCCCTGCAGACCCTACAGTCCCTGTAATCCCTGCAGACCCCACAGTCTCTCTAGTCACTGTAGTCCCTGCAGACCCTACAGTCCCTGTAGTCCCTGCAGACCCCACAGTCTCTCTGGTCACTGTAATCCCTGCAGACCCTACAGTCCCTGTAATCCCTGTAGTCTTTACAGTAGTCTGTGGAGTCCCTGTAGACCCTGCAGTCCCTGTAGTCCTTAGTTTCTATAGTCAATGTAGTCCCTGCAGACCCTACAGTCCCTGTAGTCCCTGCAGACCCTACAGTCCCTGTAATCCCTGCAGACCCCACAGTCTCTCTAGTCACTGTAGTCCCTGCAGACCCCACAGTCTCTCTAGTCACTGTAGTCCCTGCAGACCCTACAGTCCCTGTAATCCCTGTAGTCTTTACAGTAGTCTGTGGAGTCCCTGCAGACCCTACAGTCCCTGTAATCCCTGCAGACCCCACAGTCTCTCTAGTCACTGTAGTCCCTGCAGACCCTACAGTCCCTGTAGTCCCTGCAGACCCTACAGTCCCTGTAATCCCTGCAGACCCCACAGTCTCTCTAGTCACTGTAGTCCCTGCAGACCCTACAGTCCCTGTAGTCCCTGCAGACCCCACAGTCTCTCTGGTCACTGTAATCCCTGCAGACCCTACAGTCCCTGTAATCCCTGTAGTCTTTACAGTAGTCTGTGGAGTCCCTGCAGACCCTACAGTCCCTGTAATCCCTGCAGACCCCACAGTCTCTCTAGTCACTGTAGTCCCTGCAGACCCTACAGTCACTGTAGTCCCTGCAGACCCTACAGTCCCTGTAGTCCCTGCAGACCCCACAGTCTCTCTAGTCACTGTAGTCCCTGCAGACCCTACAGTCCCTGTAGTCCCTGCAGACCCCACAGTCTCTCTGGTCACTGTAATCCCTGCAGACCCTACAGTCCCTGTAATCCCTGTAGTCTTTACAGTAGTCTGTGGAGTCCCTGCAGACTCTACAGTCCCTGTAGTCCCTGCAGACCCCACAGTCTCTCTAGTCACTGTAGTCCCTGCAGACCCTACAGTCCCTGTAGTCCCTGCAGACCCCACAGTCTCTCTGGTCACTGTAATCCCTGCAGACCCTACAGTCCCTGTAATCCCTGTAGTCTTTACAGTAGTCTGTGGAGTCCCTGCAGACCCTACAGTCCCTGTAGTCCCTGCAGACCCCACAGTCTCTCTAGTCACTGTAGTCCCTGCAGACCCCACAGTCCCTGTAGTCCCTGCAGACCCTACAGTCCCTCTAGTCCCTGCAGACCCTACAGTCCCTGTAATCCCTGCAGACCCCACAGTCTCTCTGGTCACTGTAATCCCTGCAGACCCTACAGTCCCTGTAATCCCTGTAGTCTTTACAGTAGTCTGTGGAGTCCCTGCAGACCCTACAGTCCCTGTAATCCCTGCAGACCCCACAGTCTCTCTAGTCACTGTAGTCCCTGCAGACCCTACAGTCCCTGTAATCCCTGCAGACCCCACAGTCTCTCTGGTCACTGTAATCCCTGCAGACCCTACAGTCCCTGTAATCCCTGTAGTCTTTACAGTAGTCTGTGGAGTCCCTGCAGACCCTACAGTCCCTCTAGTCCCTGCAGACCCTACAGTCCCTGTAATCCCTGCAGACCCCACAGTCTCTCTAGTCACTGTAGTCCCTGCAGACCCTACAGTCCCTGTAGTCCCTGCAGACCCCACAGTCTCTCTGGTCACTGTAATCCCTGCAGACCCTACAGTCCCTGTAATCCCTGCAGACCCTACAGTCCCTGTAGTCCCTGCAGACCCTACAGTCCCTGTAATCCCTGCAGACCCCACAGTCTCTCTAGTCACTGTAGTCCCTGCAGACCCTACAGTCCCTGTAGTCCCTGCAGACCCCACAGTCTCTCTGGTCACTGTAATCCCTGCAGACCCTACAGTCCCTGTAATCCCTGCAGACCCCACAGTCTCTCTAGTCACTGTAGTCCCTGCAGACCCTACAGTCCCTGTAGTCCCTGCAGACCCTACAGTCCCTGTAATCCCTGCAGACCCCACAGTCTCTCTAGTCACTGTAGTCCCTGCAGACCCTACAGTCCCTGTAGTCCCTGCAGACCCCACAGTCTCTCTGGTCACTGTAATCCCTGCAGACCCTACAGTCCCTGTAATCCCTGTAGTCTTTACAGTAGTCTGTGGAGTCCCTGCAGACTCTACAGTCCCTGTAGTCCCTGCAGACCCCACAGTCTCTCTAGTCACTGTAGTCCCTGCAGACCCTACAGTCCCTGTAGTCCCTGCAGACCCTACAGTCCCTGTAATCCCTGCAGACCCCACAGTCTCTCCAGTCACTGTAGTCCCTGCAGACCCTACAGTCCCTGTAATCCCTGCAGACCCCACAGTCTCTCTGGTCACTGTAATCCCTGCAGACCCTACAGTCCCTGTAATCCCTGTAGTCTTTACAGTAGTCTGTGGAGTCCCTGCAGACCCTACAGTCCCTGTAATCCCTGCAGACCCCACAGTCTCTCTAGTCACTGTAGTCCCTGCAGACCCTACAGTCCCTGTAGTCCCTGCAGACCCCACAGTCTCTCTAGTCACTGTAATCCCTGCAGACCCTACAGTCCCTGTAGTCCCTGCAGACCCTACAGTCCCTGTAATCCCTGCAGACCCCACAGTCTCTCTAGTCACTGTAATCCCTGCAGACCCCACAGTCTCTCTAGTCACTGTAGTCCCTGCAGACCCTACAGTCCCTGTAATCCCTGCAGACCCCACAGTCTCTCTGGTCACTGTAATCCCTGCAGACCCTACAGTCCCTGTAGTCCCTGCAGACCCTACAGTCCCTGTAATCCCTGCAGACCCCACAGTCTCTCTAGTCACTGTAGTCCCTGCAGACCCTACAGTCCCTGTAGTCCCTGCAGACCCTACAGTCCCTGTATCCCTGCAGACCCCACAGTCTCTCTAGTCACTGTAGTCCCTGCAGACCCTACAGTCCCTGTAGTCCCTGCAGACCCTACAGTCCCTGTAATCCCTGCAGACCCCACAGTCTCTCTAGTCCTTGTAGTCCCTGCAGACCCTACAGTCTCTGTAATCCCTGCAGACCCCACAGTCTCTCTAGTCACTGTAGTCCCTGCAGACCCCACAGTCTCTCTAGTCACTGTAGTCCCTGCAGACCCTACAGTCCCTGTAATCCCTGCAGACCCCACAGTCTCTCTAGTCCTTGTAGTCCCTGCAGACCCTACAGTCCCTGTAATCCCTGCAGACCCCACAGTCTCTCTAGTCACTGTAATCCCTGCAGACCCTACAGTCCCTGTAGTCCCTGCAGACCCTACAGTCCCTGTAGTCCCTGCAGACCCCACAGTCTCTCTAGTCACTGTAGTCCCTGCAGACCCTACAGTCCCTGTAATCCCTGCAGACCCCACAGTCTCTCTGGTCACTGTAATCCCTGCAGACCCTACAGTCCCTGTAATCCCTGCAGACCCCACAGTCTCTCTAGTCACTGTAGTCCCTGCAGACCCTACAGTCCCTGTAGTCCCTGCAGACCCTACAGTCCCTGTAGTCCCTGCAGACCCTACAGTCCCTGTAATCCCTGCAGACCCCACAGTCTCTCTAGTCACTGTAGTCCCTGCAGACCCCACAGTCTCTCTAGTCACTGTAGTCCCTGCAGTCCCTCCAGTCCCTGTAGTCCCTGCAGACCCTACAGTCCCTGTAATCCCTGCAGACCCCACAGTCTCTCTAGTCACTGTAGTCCCTGCAGACCCTACAGTCCCTGTAGTCCCTGCAGACCCCACAGTCTCTCTGGTCACTGTAATCCCTGCAGACCCTACAGTCCCTGTAATCCCTGTAGTCTTTACAGTAGTCTGTGGAGTCCCTGCAGACCCTACAGTCCCTGTAGTCCCTGCAGACCCCACAGTCTCTCTAGTCACTGTAGTCCCTGCAGACCCTACAGTCCCTGTAGTCCCTGCAGACCCCACAGTCTCTCTAGTCACTGTAATCCCTGCAGACCCTACAGTTCCTGTAATCCCTGTAGTCTTTACAGTAGTCTGTGGAGTCCCTGTAGACCCTGCAGTCCCTGTAGTCCTTAGTTTCTATAGTCCCTGTGGTCCCTGTCCCAGCCCTCCCAGGACATTAATGCATCCTCAGAAACTGATCTGAAAGCAGCTGGTATCTTGTATCTTGTTCAGCATCAGAGCCTCAGTGTGTCCGTCCCTCTATTGTATCTGAATGAATGGTGCAGTCTAATTACTGGAGCGGAAACAAGGCCTGCCAGCTTCTTTTACAATAGACACTAACACAGACGACGGGTGCAGGAGAGCAAACCAAAGCCAAATGACTGATTAGAGGAATTTGGTTTACATACAAAGATTCTATTGAGGGAATCTTGTGAAAAACACAATTAGGCAGGAATGTTGTGTTTCTAGCCAACCGCTTGTACAAAATACACATTAAATTTCCATTTAGTTGCTCAAATATAAAGTGAGAAATAAAACCAAGGATTTATAAGAAGAGACGTGTAGCTGCTAGTTGTTTTAACCCTTTAATTTCACAATGTAATAAGAGTTTTGGGATTTTTACACTGTTTTAAAACGGTTTTATCCTCATTTCAAAGACCTGCTCCTGCAGGGAGGTCTTTGAAATGGTCTTTTACAGTGTGATTCAAAACTATTTAGTAGTTCCTCAATTTTATGACATAATTATTTTACTTTTGTGGGATCCCTAATTTGAAAATATTTTCACGAACCTGCTTCTTTTTGAGTTTTTTGGATCAGATAGTCCTGACCTGGGGAACTCGGTTCCCACAGGGGGCGCCAGAGACCGAATGAGGAGTGAGAATCTGCACAAAGCTTGGACCACAATATGATGTAGAAAAAATGTACTACACTGTACTTTCAATCTGCTTGTACTACATCGGTGTGAATTTGTGTAACATGTGGAGAAAAGTTAGAGAATGTCAGTTTATTTATGAAGCTCATTTTAAAACATCTACAGCTGATCAAAGTGTTGTTCAGTTACAATTTCACAGCAGCAATAAAATAGGATATACTTTACATTAAATCAAATTTGGTAAAAACACTGATATAAAATTTAAATGTTGTGAAATGTGGCAGAATTAAGTTTCCAAAACTTTTAAGTTTCCAAAGTTTTATTTTCATTTAAATGTAAAAAGTTTAGATCCATCAGACTAGAGAGCTGCTGAGACTCCTGACAGTCTAACCTGAGACAATCTGAATGTCTTCTGGGAGCAGGAGACTAAACACTGTCTCCTCAGTAATTACTATAAGTTCACTGCTGCTGAGGTGACGTTGTGATTGACACCATCCATCATGTCAGATGAGCCTTTTTTAATCTAATAACTTGTTTCAGGTTTAAAAAACATAAAGTATAAATAATATTTGAATGTGCAGCAGCACAATAAGAACTATAATAAAATGATCTGCTGCCTGTTTTTCTTTTTTCTTTCGTTTTTTATTCTCATGAAGGACGTGGACCTTCACTCTTGTTCTGGACTCGTAGAATCAGCTTCAACTTCCTGTTTCTGTTGAGTGTTTTCACTTTATATAAGTCAGTTCAAGCTGTGGGGACGAGCTGCAGATGATGGATGGGGTGTTTTCTGGTACTTAGTCTCATGTCTCATGTCTCATGTCTTCATATTGATATTTATATCCAGCTGATTGACGTGTTTTTGACTTTAAAGTGTGAATCTCTATGATGAAACTCACCAGGATCCAGAATCAAACACGTTCTACTGCTGATGAAACTCTGGTGACAAAGAGTTTCAGGTAAAACAGGTTGAGAACCACGTCGATGTTTTACTCACTAACACTGAAGGACTTCCCTCTTCATCATCACTTACACACATAATTACATTATTATCTTCTACGTTTGTCTGTCTTTTACAACTTCCTCCTTTTATAGGATCTTATTTACAAATCAGCCTTACAGTCTAAACTCACCTGTTTCACTGTGTATTTAAGCTCCTCCCTCTTTGTCAACAAGCCAGCTGTCGTAGCTATGAGTTTGTTTTGTGTTATTTTTCTTTTGGTCCTGAATGACCCATAGAGACACATGTAGGCTACCTGCGTACCTGCGGAGGATTGAGGACTCACATCCTGTGTATAAATGTGTCCATTAACATCTATTGTCCATTTTTCTATCCATGTCTGTCTTTGTGTTACATCGATCAGTCCTTGAATAAAATGTGGTGAAAACAATGGCTGTGTTCAAATTCAGGGTCTGCATCCTTTGAAGGGCTTATTTGAAGGATGCAAAGTCACAGCGCCGCAACGAAGGGTGTCCAAATTCACAAGACACCTACTTCTGGCTTGTGCAGTCTTGAAGGACCTGTCCTCCTTATACCGGATAGGAGGGACCCTTTGGAGGAGGCAGACCCTGAATTAGGACACAGCCAATGTCTAGTCTTCACAGGTTGAGTTCAAGTCCCTTCGTAAAACACCAAGTTCAGACTCAAACTATTATTATTTTGTTGTATTACAGTTTGTCCTACAAAAGAGTCGAGTTGTTGGTTCAATCTCTGATTAAAGTCTCCATCACTGATGAAAACTCCCTCCATCTTCTTCACCATCAAAACAAACAAACAGTCTGTGAACAGAATCTGAAGCCAGCGGCTCAGAAAGGTTAAAGAATGTGATGTAACATCTACATCTCACCATGAAGGAGGTCAAACACACTCCACTGGTTTTTACTCCTCAGATGGTGAAAACTTTTCTCCTTTATGGTTTTATTTTGTATCTGACTTCTTCAGGTGGTTTGAGGATTCAGTTTAGATTGAGAGGCTAAAGAACATTTAGTTACGCCACATAACACATTCTCCATCTTCTCCCTGGTTTGCACCCTTCTTAGCTCAGACCATGGATTCTCCTGGACCACCATGCCTGATCAGGTGGTTTCTGGCGTTTCAAAACGCCCTGCTGAGCGTCCTGCACGTTGATGATGGACTCCATCTGTTCCTCAGTCCGTCTTTTCACCCTGTCTGACTGACTTTATTTTTTTTTTAGAGACGAACAGTAAACTACTACTACTACTACTACTACTACTACTACTACTACTGTCATTTAGCAGACGCTTTTATCCAAAGCGACTTACATTGAGAGAACATACAAGCAAGAAATCACAGAGAAGGAAACAATATAAGGAGGCGGACTGTTTGGAGTCCAGTTTAATTCTGACGCTGATACATCAAGTGTATCAAAATTAAAGTAAAGGTTCTTTATCATCTGCCATTTATCACCAAGGAAGTTGTTTTGTTTTCATTGTTTTTAGATCTTTTGTTTGTTTATTTGTTTGTCAACAAAATAACTCAAAATGTTCTGATATGGAGGAAAATAGTCCAGTTGATCAGATTTTGAGATTCATCTGATCACATTCTCCTGGAAAGCTGGAACCAATTTTTAGATTTTTAGAATTTCCTCCACAAACAAAACCTGGAAAATGTAACAAAAAATAAAAAATAAAAACAGACGGAACCAGCAGAGGTTCTCCGACAGCACAGTGTTGGATCTTGGTTTTATTCTGGATATGGTGATGAGGTTTATGAAACAAATGTTTGATTTCTGCCACCCAGTTTAATGAAACCTGTTGTCAGGGAGTGAGAATGCAGCTGTGTGGTTACCATGGTTACAACGTCTATGATCCACTGGCTGCAGCTTTAACATTTATTTTAATCCTGATTCTTGTATATCTTATTCTGTACATTTTATTCTAGACATGTTCTCATATCACAGAAATATATCCAAACTATTATTATTTTTATTTATCACAGCTAATACAGCAGAAAAACTCTTATTGTTTAATCTTTTCACATTTTAGGTCACAAATTATTCCATCACAGAACTTCTTAAAGCTAAAAGAAGTTTGTAAAAAAGTTTTTCAGCTTCTTGAAAGAAAACTTCCTGAAAACCTTCATTTCATGTTCATCCATCTTTATTTTCTGTGAGTAATTTCATGACATTAATGACACGTAATCACACGTGTGACGTACCAGGAGCTGCAGTTTTACTGCTCTCACAGATTAAACAGTGATGAGTTGGATTTTGGTCGGAGGCTGCAGCTTCGGGAAGCAGTTCATCCCAGCGTAGCACTGACACGTAAAGTTTTCAGCCCAGACATCAAGGTCACTGCTGGACGGGAGACCCACAGCAACGTACTTCCCTCCAGCTCGAAGAATACGAAAGGTGATGGAGTTCAGGTGTAGATAGTGAGAGGAGTTGTAGTCCTTCCTCACACAGCGGCCGTTTCCCTGGCATAAGACCTTACTGCAGAGCATGGCAGCAGCCGTCACGTTGGCGATGTACGGGTTGAAGGTGGAGGTCAGGTACTCGGACAGAGACTGACAGGCAGCCTAAAGCAGTGTGATGGGATTAGTGTCATGCTGCCTTGAAGAGAGTCAGTTAGAAATGATAAATAATCTAGAAAGATGTTGTTAATCTGGTCGACATGTCGGGAACTTTGTTATAAAGTTAAAGACAAAAACAAAAAGTTGTTCTTTTCTATTTAAACACAGACATTGTTTCAGTATTTAGTGTTGATCCACCTGCAAACATGAACGATCGGTTTCAGTCAGGTCATGGATCCAAAACAAGACTGGACTGTTCAGGATCTACATCCTGCTGAAGGATCTGAGACACCTGGAGCAGTTTGTTCATGAGACCTGTGGACAGGTGCAGGAGTCTCACTGAGTCTCACAGGAACCAGCTGACTGCAGGATCCACTCAAAGCTTCATGGTTGTAAAAATACAGTTTCATCATGTGCTTCTGACTTCAGACTGTTTTTAAACTCCTTCATGCTGCAGCTGAAAACCTGAAACACAAACTCTCTGATCTCAGACCAGGAAAATCCTGCTGGATCATCTGAATATGTAACTTTTATTTCTCTGGTTTCCCGCCAAAACAAACCCAATGAAACGTGGTTTTTCTTTAAAGAGGAAGAGAAAATTAGTTTAATATAATAATAATTGAGACTTTGTAAATGTGTGTATCAGGGTTCATGTATTTGTAAATGAGTGTTAAACATGAATTTATTTATTTATTTTGTTTTATAAAACTTGTAAAAATAATCTAAAAAATACTTTGTACTGACTTTTCAAAGGAGATGATTGTAATTTTTTCATGTTGTAAAAATGCTTCAATCTAATTTCTGTTTTATTTAGATTTTAACATCAGCTGATAACGAAGTATAAAGCAGAAGCAGAGCGAGTTGCGATATTCATGTATCTGTAATCTTAGATAACAGCCACGTCTCGGCTGTCAGCTCGTCTAAAAGAGGAAATAAACACATTCGGTGTTTTCACAGTTTAACTCTTTTTTTAAACCTCCTGATTTACAGACGGTGTTGTAGATCCTCCAACACTCACATACAAACACTTACTCTGTAATTACCTTGTTATTGTAGTCTTTGGTCCCGCCCCACATCACAACCCCAGAAGCTCCCAGAGCTGCAGACTCTCCAACAGTGTTGATAAGATCCACCTGAGAGTCCAGGAACCGCACAAGAGTCACAGAATGTAGTTTTTATTTACTTTAACAAAAAATTTCTGATAAAATTATTTTAATTTAACTGTACATTTATTTATATAAGTTGACCAAAATACATTGATCCTGAAATAATACATACAGAAATCTGAAGTATAAATATGTTTGATTTTATAAAAGATTCTGATGAAAAACCGAGACGCCAAAGAACAAATAAATACCTGGGTCTCAAACTTTTGGGTCTGGTCCCGGTACAGGGGTCTGGAATAGACATATATAGGCACCATATAGGGACGTTTAGGCAGCGCCGCCACCCGCAGGGCCTCCTGAACTCGGTTGCGGACGTAGAGCGCGGCGCGAGGAGAGTTTCTCAGAGACTTGTGGAGGTACACGGAGGGGAACAGGGCTGTACTTCGTTCCCACAGCCACACCAGCTTGTTGTTCTGCTTCTGGGTCTTTTTAGAACACTTTCCTGTGTAACCTGGCTTTTCCCAACCATAATTGAAGCAGTCAGGAAACAGGTAGAAGCCCCAGCGGCGGCTCGGGCGCTTACCGATGCCAAGGCTGATAGTTTTCTCCATGTAGCGCCGCCCTGCTTGCTCAAAATGGTTCTTTGCCAGCACAGAAATTTGTTTTGTTGACAGAAATGGAGCCATCTGAAGGGCATGAGCGATGGACAACCTTTGATAGATACGTTTTGATCCCCAGTTCTGGTCCCACAGGGGACGCCAGGACTCCCAGTCAATCACAGCCAGACCAGGAGAGGAATCCTGGGAGATGAAGCGATCTATTTGACTTTGGGCCTTGGCAAGATGCTCTGTCAGGTTGCCGTTTTGTGGGACACCACCTTCGTAGATCTTGTGCTTGAGGACGTCCACTTTAGGGTAAAAACCAAGACGGTCTTCATAAAAGATGGTAAGAAACTGACCTGGCACAGCAGCGGGCGTGGTCACGGCCTGGAAGGCTGCAGTGTCCAGCGGGATTTCAAGCTGTTTGCATTGGTCGGTTGGAGCGTTCCATATGGCCACAAAGGGATGGTCATGGATCAGCGGCGGCTCCGAAGGTGACAGAGCAGAAACTGAGACGATCGAGCCGATAACACAGACGATGACACAAGACAGGAAGGATGAAGCCATGTCTCTGGACGAAGACAACAAATAACCACCAAGAAGATTAAAATCAGAAATACAGACCAGAAACATGGATATTCTTATTGTCACCCAAAGAACCTGAAACACGTTTCCTGGTTGAAAGTCCTGTTTTATCTTTATAAGATCAGGTTTTACTCCGTGTAGTATTTTCTGCTGAGATAGGGTTAACTATCTCCTTTTAGTTGAAATGTATTTTTAGTAAATAACTGATATATTAAAGTTTTAAGTGGATCACGTCCTACCTGCTGCTGTCCACGCTGACAGTCTAGATCTGTTCTCTGTTTCTCAACTCGCCTCTTCAGAAGGTTGTTTTTGTCGATTCATGCATGAGAGGAAGGAGTTTCTTCACTCTGATCGATCGGTATCTGATGGAGGTTCTGAT
>SSNP01000042.1:3329204-3354204 GCA_006937955.1 Pachypanchax playfairii | reverse complement strand
CCCAGGACTGATCTGGACCCAGAACTAATCTGGATCAAGGACTGATCTGGACCCAGGACTGATCTGGATCAATGACTGATCTGGACCCAGGACTGACCTGGACCCAGGACTGATCTGGACCCAGGACTGATCTGGACCCAGAACTAATCTGGATCAAGGACTGATCTGGACCCAGGACTGATCTGGACCCAGAACTAATCTGGACCCAGGACTGTATCTTCAAAGGTTCTGGAACTGGATCCAGAAGAAAACCACCTACTGAACTAATAATGAATCAATATCAGTCCAGTTGTTAAAGATGTTTTTATGATGAATGAATCGGATCATGTCGATACAACAAAGATGAGACTCTTATTTTTAGAGTGAATCACATGATGGAGGAATTGAGATGTTTGATGGAGGTCTGAACTTTACGAGGGATTTTCTAGTTTTGAGAAGGCTCCTTGGAGACTTGTTTGAGGTCCCAGGTTTTGGTGAGTTCTAAAATAATCAGATTTAGGCTCTTATTTTATTCACTAAATGAATATCCTGGATTCAGACTGACGTCGGCTCCTCTCACACTACAGCTTGTTCCTTATTTGTTCCTCTAGATTTTACCCTAAATCTAAAAGTCAAACTGTGTTACAGTCCTCATGCATCTCTGTTGGGAGACCAGCTCGGCTTTAGAAGAGCTGGATCTGCTGGTCTTGCTCCGCGACGGCCCACCTAACCGATCAGGATCCCTGCTGGGAGGAAACTTACAGTCAAACTAGCAGAGAATCAAAAGGAGATGTAAGACTTCTCATTTAAAGTGAAATTATTAAACCCAAAGCTGAAAAGACATGTCTTCATGTGCTGCCATCATGACTGAAAGGACTCCAGATTAAAACTAAAACAAAAAGCACATAACAATTTTATTTTACTGTAAGTAGCCACAACCAGATTTCCAGTTTTAATGTGTATAAACAACAGTTTCATAAAACCACTAAAGTCTTCTGTTCTACGACGAGCAGAACGTCTTCTGGTCAGAGCAGCTTCCGTCTTCCATCTGCTGCTGCAGACAGAAAAGAAATGACAGAAATCTCCTAAAGAAAATCCAAGTTGTCTGTTTATAAAATATTTCAGTAGCAAAACAAACAGATTATTATCTGAACAGTATCAACATCTGTGGAAGAACTGAAGCAGCTGACTTAAAGGACAGTTCAAGTTATAACAAACAAATACTAAAGTATCAGTGTGCAGGAACATGAGAGAAACATGCTGTTTGGAGTTAAAAACATTATTCTAATGTAAATAGATTCTCTTTGTGTTTTGGCCTGTGAGCATGACTGTGTGACACTGATGGTGTGAGAGCGCCCCCTCGTGGTTAGCAGAAGAAAAAAAATTGTTTTTAATTATAACTACATGGAGCAGATCGTTATCAATTAACCAATTAACCTAATAAGCTTAAAAGTATAGCTCAAATAAACTGAAGTGGGATCTGTGGAGCTGCTGTCAGCAGTTTGTATGTGACATTCAGTGATTATAATCAGAATTACAGATAAATTCTAATAAAGAAGAAAAAAGATTTTACAGAGCCATCAGGTGCGTCTCCATTCTCCTCTTGTTGAACAGTGAAGTGATGTTTACAGGCTCGGCCGTGTTTAGGAGTTTTCTGGAACACTGAACATCCTGAACACTCACACACCTGCAATCAGGATGTTTTTAAGAATTTAATAACTAATTACTACTAAATGTGTTGAAAGGGGAGTAACGTAGCTGTAAGGTTAAAAACTATACTCCAAAACATGGAAAAATATCTGAGATGTTTTTTTCATGAGGAAAATGTTCCATTTATACCCATTAAGAGAACAGAACCAGCCACTAGGTCCAGGTTCTGGTTGAATCTCTGGTTAATAAACGATTGATGAGTAAAGCTAACAGCTGGTGAGAGGCGGGTTTATTCCAACATGAATTTCTGTCTCCGATCATTTCCACTGAATCAATTCTACCCGACACATTTATGGAAAACTGTTGTTATTTACACTGAGATCAATTAAATAAATAAAACAACATTTGTTTGAGTAGTTTTAAAACTTGAGGATTTTTGTTCAGTCACTCACATCATCAGCCTTCCATGTAAGGATCCATACAGGAAACAGTTTTATAGAAGTGACATTAGATTCATATAACAACATTCATATGAGGCTTTATGACATTTTGGAGTTTTTTTGTTTTTTTAATTGGCAGGAATCTCCTCTAGACTTATTCAGCTTTAACTAGCTGGTAGTTCAACTCCCTGAGAAACAGATGATGCTCTGACTGCTGAGTGTTGCAGGTAAGATACTAGCTGCTGATGAATAACTCCACAGAATCTTCTGCATGATTTTTCATATGCAGAATAGCTGAAATCTTCCCAACATTGTTGTGTTCAGATCATTTTGAATTGGCTCGATCAGTTTGTGGTAAGTAAACTCATAATGCTACTGTTAGCGCACGTTGCATGTATTTGTCCTCAGAGGGACCTGGTGGGATCCTCCCTGATCTGTACAGATGAGTATTTACATTACAACTAGTGTAGTT
Source organism: Pachypanchax playfairii (assembly GCA_006937955.1). Classification (NCBI taxonomy): domain Eukaryota; kingdom Metazoa; phylum Chordata; class Actinopteri; order Cyprinodontiformes; family Aplocheilidae; genus Pachypanchax; species Pachypanchax playfairii. Next base: position 3,351,663 of record SSNP01000042.1, on the reverse strand, counting down.
GGGTTAACCAGGAGACCCTGCACACAGGAAGCTTCCCATTCATGTGAATCTGATGCACAACAGTAGAACTGGAGTGAGACAGTGTTCTGAGATGTTACCAAGGCACAATGAAAACACACAAACCTTCTCTGTCAGTGTGAGATAAACATGGAGATGCTGCTGAACAAGAGAAGGATCGTTCCACAACCAGATAGATGCATCCGGAATCTTTTTTCTCTCCATCATTGTCTGCAAATGTTTGACAACGTTTTCTACTTTCAAGCTGCAGCTGAAAAAAAACTTCCCTAAACAACCAACTCGGCTGAACGCGGTCACAGTTTCTACATTTACATCTTTCTCTGGGATAAACGATCGAGACGAGTACAGCGCTTGTTCCTGATAATAACATGTTGCTTGTTGTTAGAAGAATGTAATAAATGACCTTTAAACCTTTGGCATGTTATTATTTTAGTTGATTTATGATGGCAGTTCCTAAACAACTGAACATTTCCTGACACAATAAAAACGTTTAAAATGTTTAAGAATCACTGGTTTTAAAAAGTTACTCAGACTTTGAGAAGTAGAAATATGAATTTCATGAATAAAACTGTCTAATATTTGAACAGAGATGTTTGTGTGTCATGACTTCATGCTTGACTTGTTATTGTGACATTCATCAGGCTGATGTTCAACATCAGGACCAGTTTTACATTATATTGTCTATTAAATTTGACCTCTCTGTCATTATACAAACGTCTTTATGAGAAATAAATTCAACACAAACAGCATCAAGTGAGGACAGCAGCTGGTTGACAGAGCAGAACTCTCTCTGCTCTCCCACTCTTCACCCTGTTCATCCTCCCACTCTGTCCTTCTCCTCTCCTGTTCCTCGTTCTCCTCCTTCCTCCTTGGCACATCTTCCTCCCTCACTTTGTTCAAGCTGTCACAGTTGTCTCCTTCATGGCCTTCATAGCAGTGGCAGCGAAACCTCTCAGTCAACAGCTGCAGCTCGTGCTGCGAGGGCCACCCAGAAACAGAAAAGTCTCCGTCCCCAGAGGGATGAATCTGGTAGGTGTCAGCACTCAGGTGGAGGTAATGGCAGGCACGGGGGTCACGGCGAACACAGCGACCGTTCCCCTGGCACATGAAGTCACTACAGACTTCTGCAGCTCGTGTCACGTTGGTGATGTATTTACCAAGGCGGTGATTTAAGAAGGATTTCACCAAAGTGCAGTTGTGCTGTGAAAAACCCGACAGACATGAATCAGTGGTGTGATGAGTTATTGTTGTGCCATTTGAAAGAACATTTATTTAAATGAGCATTATAACATCATCTATGTAACACAGTTAGATTCAAACTTTATTTTTATGGTATATTTCATAATTACAGCAACCAACAGGAATAAAATATAAGATGTAAAACTGAATTTACTTTCAACTGTTTCCAAAACAAAATGTTGTTCTTCTGCTGATGATCTTCAGAATGAAGATTTTACATCTCCATCTTAAAGCAGCATTAAAGTACTTTCATCAACAACCGTGTCTCAGACGGCCATTCTTCAAACTAGTGTTCTTTAGAAATATGCTACCTGTCCAGATTCCTTCTGCACACGTGTCGTTCTACAGTCTTGACTTCAATAAACATATTTATTGTTTATTTTTTTGTTTCTATATTTCTCCACAAATACATTTTACCTATCAAATAAATTCTTTCGGGACAGAAACACTAAACATTATGTTATTTTTACTTTCTTTACATTGTCAGAGTAACAGGCAAATGTTTGGACACACCCAGAGGAGAAGGACCCAACAATGGCTGATAAGGACCCAGACGGCTTTTATATAGAAAATATCAGGTAAGGATAATAAAAATATGTTTAAATAATTAACAGGAAATACTCACTATAAACAAGAATACTGTATAAACTTCTAATAACATCTCATTATGTAATAAGTTATTAATTTGTACTATGGAGGCATTTTTCATCAGGGCAGCATAAATCACCAGAACACCACTTCCTGCTGAGACCTGAATTACTGAAGTTATTTAGTCTATAGTAAAACCATCGGAGGGTCCAGAGTGTTTAATATGAAGATGGACATGTTTTTCAGAGAGTATTCACTTAGATAAGTTTAAAGTTATAAAAGTTATTTTGTACTAATTTAAAATTTTATAGAAATTATAAAGTTCATTTGGAATTTGACCGCAGCAACAAATCATTTCATTCTGTTCTGGGTTTTTCCTGTTGTGCACAGCCGTCCAAGTTTTTTTGGAATTGTGGATATAAACTCAAAAAAAATCATTTATCCTGTTTTTTTGAGTTGCATTTCTTACATTTCTAACTGGGTAAACTTAGTCAAGTGCAACGACTCGACAGCTGAGTTAATATTAGTTCTTTACAGCCATTTGATTGAATCACTTATAAACAGCACACAGCATGTTAAGTTGTTTCCATTGAAACATTATAGAGACGACTGGACGGAAGTCACATGACCAACTTATATAAAGGTCTTTAACATCAGACCAGGTTAAAAAGTGCTTTTACATTTTTACTGTAAAAGTTACTTGGCTGCAAAAAAAAATGTTCATTTTAGATTTGAAAGTTTTTAGTTTTTTAACAAACAGCAACTGATTTCTGTCACTTTTCAGTTGGTTTCTGTATCACAGGACAATATTTGATCTAGATGTAAAACATCTTAGTGAAGGAGTCAGAGACCAAACTCTTACCTTGGAAGAGGTCAAGTTTAGGTCCCCCCAAATTACAAATCCTGCAGCTCCCAGAGCAGCACTTTCTCCAACAGTGTGGATCAAGTCTTTCTGTCAGAGACACAGATGTCACATGTCCACATGAAATTATTAAAAACACCAAAAAGCCCAAAAAGTCTCTGAAACTGTTTGAAACAACAAACATTTTGCTGCATTCAGTTTTCTGAATCTCCACCAGATGGCAGAAATAGATTCATTCAGAAAGTCTTTTATTCTGCTCCTGAAAGTTTGGAGAAAAAAAACGTGGTGATGTTTGGAATCACAGTGAAGTGACTGTAGGCATCAGACGGACGTGCAGCCTTCAGCTTTAACAGGAAAACTTCACACAGATGAACAAGTTCCTACGTGCAGCTCTAAACTCTAACATCTGTATGAGTTCTCAAGACTCAACCTGTATCTAATATAATATCTATATCTAATCAAAGGAAAAGATGTTCATGAATCTACAGTATTGAAATAAGTTCTAATATTAAAATGAACTCACTGTAGTGAGGAAAGACATGGCGTCATCTCGGTAGCCCAACCGAAGGTAAACGTAGGTGGGAAGGTCATACTCCTTGGAAGTGAGAGAGGCGATGCGGAGTGACTCTCGGATCCGGTGCTGAGAAAAGTGCAGATTACTGATGCTGTTAGTGTGACTTTTCCTGAAGGCCACAGAAGGAAACAACGCCGTGCTGCTGTTCCACAGCCACAGGAGCTCGTCGTTCCTCAACCTCTCCAGCAGGGGGCAGAGGCCAGTGTAGTTCTTCTCGTGCCAGTTGTAGTTGTGACAGTCTGGGTAGAGGTAGAAACCCCAGTGAGCATTAGGTCGGAGGCGTGTTGCCAACCTGATCGTTTGCTGCATGAAAGCCTTGGAGCTTTTCTCAAATCGCCGCCGTGCTAGCGTCTCCACCTGAGCTGCAGTCACGTTGACGTACGCCTTCATGGTGAGCTCCCTTGACTTGCGCCTGTAAATATCCTTCTTATGCCAATTACGGTCCCACTGAGGCCTCCAGAATTCCCAGTCAATGACGGCCAGGCCACGGAAGTCCTCTGCAGGAATGAAGTGAATGATGTCCTGGTAAGCTTTGAGCAGGTGCAGGTCCAGGCTGCAGTTCTGAGGGAGGCCCCCGTGTATTGCGCTGCCTTGTGGGGTGTAGTACGGGTAGTAGCCCAGCCGGTTTGCATAAAAGATGGTCACATTCTGGCCTGTCCAATCAGCACGTGGACTTCCTTGAATGTGAAACAGATGGTCAAGATTTGTTGTGATGTTGTACTTGATGGTGCACATATCTAAAGGAGCATTCCAGGCAGCGATAAAGGGCTTTCGGGTAATCAGCGGAAGCTTTGCAGGTTTCTGACCAAAGGCCGCCTGGAAAAGCAGGAACAGCCAGGAGCAGGTGAGAACAGGTATGACATGGTGGGAGGAGCATTTCCTGCCCACTGGCATCACAAGCATTCTGGGATCAAACGAGTCAGCTGTCAGTCATCCTGATGAGAAAGAGACACATAAAGAATAAAGATTAAAGTTAAATCTTTTTCAGCTTTCAAACGTTGTTATTTTAACTCAAGACCAACAGAAAACTCAACAGCACAACTCATGTACAAAGCAACACATAAGGCACTTCCTGGTAACATACAAAAAATGTTTTTCAATAAGGATGGGAATTATGATTTGAGGGGGGAGCACAATTTAAAACATCAATGGGCACGTACAACATTAAGAAGTTTTTGCGTTTCTGTGTGTGGAGTGAGGGTGTGGAACAGGTTGGGTGTGGCGCTCAAGCAATGTCCAAGCATGATCCAGTTTAAAAAACAATATAAGAACATGGTTTTCACTGGGTACAGGGAAGAGGAAGGGGCCTTACCATCGGGTGTTTTTCAATAATTCTATTTGTTACTTTTCTATCTGTTTATTCTCTTTTCTTGTATATGTGTTTAGTACTTAATTTAAAATGCAAAATTTTTTTTTTCGTACCTTGTAGTTCATAGAAATGAATTTTATGTTAAAGGAGAGGAGAAGAGGGGGTAGGATTAAATAAGCTTATGCTTCGTCCTACTCCTTTTCGGACACATTAATGTGTATTATTGTCTTGATTATTGTTTGTTTGTTTTTGTTTTTTTTTTTGTTTTTTTGCACTTGTTCGAAATAAAGCATTCAAATCAAAACTACAGGTTTGTTATTTCTTAACATAAAACCATCTTTTGTTTTTTACACTCATGTTGGAGTTTCAAATAATTCAGATAAATTTCATCCTTAGAAAAATAAAATATTTGTACACTTACTAGAGATATTCACAAGTTTATTTTTTGGTTAAATCTCAGATTTATAATGATTATAAATAATATTCTTGTACTATAATGCTGAATTACTTTGTTATGAATTAAATCATATATGTGGGCTCAGCATTTAGTTTTGGGAGCAGCAGTCCAGAGACCCGAGCAGTTTTTACTGAGACTGTGGAAAGTATTAAGATAAATAGATCCTTCAAAATAAAACTGAAGTAAATGTTACTGTATGTTGTTACTTTCTTAGCAGAAGAATCTTCAGGATGATTCGTCATTGTTTATTTATTCATTTATTCGTTTGTTCGTTTGTTTGTTTGTTTGTTTGTTTGTTTGTTTGTTTGTTTGTTTGTTTTTCCTTTATTCTATCAAGACATTCTGACTGAGATATTTCGTCTCAACATGGGAGCATATTCACATCTAAACAGTCCTGTAAAAGTAGTAAAACAAAAAACTGAAATTATAGTAATTTTTACACGTTTGCACAAAATATGGAAAAGCTCAAATAAAAACATAAACATGTTTCAAACAGTTACAACCCAGTGAGTTCAGCTTTTAACACTTTGTTACAAAAAACATTAAGTTTCCTGAAGCTGACGGAATTCAGACGGTCCTTCCAAAGTATCATCTGAGGAACGTTTGACTCGTGCTGCTCACAAGGTGTAACATTACACCTGAAATGGAAGCTGTTAGTTTAACCTAAAAAGGTTTTTGCAAAAAAAAAAGAGCAACACGTGCATTTTCCTTCTGGAATTGAGAGAAATCTGTCCTAAAGATTCAGACACGATGCAGTGATCAAATAAATATATAAATATCAGTTATAATAAACAATTAATCCACTTTCTTTTATTTATTTTCTTTTCTCCATTTAGTTAAAACTGGTTGTTTATTGTTTTTTACACATTAAAATATTCTGCAAAATTCCTCTTTTTCATTTCTATCCAACGTTCATGCCTCAATCCAGAGGTCAAAGGTGAGAAAAAGGAAGTCTGACACCCAGTAACTGGAAAGAGAACTTCAGTTGGACAGAAAAGAGCTTTTTATTCCACATCTAGTTATTCTGTGACCAGAGCTGAAAACCATAATTACAGCCTTCGCTGCCAAATGTCTCAGCAGGGTTGAGCTGCTGCAGCTTTCTGAAGCAAACAATCCACTCAAAAAGCATCTTGAAATCAAATATAAATGGAGTTTTTTTTATTTGCTGATTGAATGAGTTTACGAACCTGATTCCAAAAAAGTCGAGGCTCTGAAAGAAAATTAAATAAAACAAAATACTGTGATTTTTAAATCTCATAAACACTCATTTTATTCTCAGTTGAACAAAAACAGCATGTCAGATCCATTTCATAGCAAATATTAAAGATTAAAGATCGTGTTAAATTTGATTGCTGCAACATGTCTGAATGTTTACCGTCATGTAGCATCCGCTCCTCTTTAACATCTTTAACATCTGTCTGTAAACATCTGGAAGTGGGGAGACCAGCTGCTGGAGGAATGTTACTCCATTCTGGTCTGATGCAGGATTCTAGCTGCTCAACAGTTCTGGACTGTGTGGCTCCAGATGTTTTCTGTTGGTGAAACATCTGGACTGCAGGCAGGTCAGTTCAGCAGCTGGACTGTGAAGTCATGTTGTTGTGATGGAAGCAGCATGTGTTGACAGTCATATCTGGTTCTTGAGTCCATCCAGTAAAGAATGATGCTAATTTTAAAGCAGTGATAAAGATCTTGACCTTTGACCTTATTCACAAAAGTTCCTGATTATCTAGGATGATATTTTTCACAGTACGTCTTCTAATTGCAGTTTGGTGAGTAAAAGTCCCTCTCGCTAACAGTTAACCAACTTCTTACTCACTTTATTATAAAAGTTACATGTTTGTTTGTTAATACTGACAAAGGAATTTAATTATAATTCATCTCTGTTTCTAATTTGGTTCTTATGAGTGACGTTCACGACATCAGCAGCTACAAACTCACCAGAACAGTCAACATTATTGTTGCTTCATGACACAAACGTTTCCTGTCAACTTTTATCCTAAAACATCCTTCATCATCCTCACGCTCAGTTAAAACACATTTAGGTGTTTTTAGAAGTCTTCAGGAGACGCCGTATTAATTTAGTGCTTCGGTATGTTGGCATGGAAACAAAGTTCTAACTTTCTTTATGTTTCTGCCAAACCTCATTGATGGTTTGGACTGAACTGAACTGCTTCATGGTTGATTATTTTTCAATCATGCTGTAATGTATAGATGAAGAATTCTCCTGCTGAGCTAAAATCACTTCCATGTGCGTCTGAGGGAACAGAACGCATGATTTAACCTCCGGAATCTGGCTGATTATTCACTGTTTCATTTGAACATGTATGCAGAGGCGGAGCTAGAGGGGGGGCCGGGGGGGCACCGGCCCCCCCCAACATCCCACCGGCCCCCCCAGGTGCCCCCCCCCCCAGGTGATTGACATGTCACCCACCGTTATTCTGCAGTGGCTGGCCTTATTTGTGCAATATACACCATGTAATGCTGGCTTCAAGTAGCATGGGAAAGATAAACTTCCCCAGTTGTGAAGAGGAGATTACCAGTGTGTGTGCCTTTGTTGAATTGAAACACTGGAGGCTATCCTCAACTGACTGCGAGCTAGCATCTGCTCTAAAGAGATTAAACCAATCACAGTATTTTTAAAGGCAACACTAACAACAACAACACAATTTTTTTATATACTCAATTAATCCTATCAATTAGAACCATTAGAACACAGAACATCTCCATGTATATGTGTGTGTCTGTGTATATAGATATAGTACTGGTACTTGTCATTCTCAACTGTGTTAGTTGTCATTTTCAGTTGACCCCCCAGAGATATCCTTGGCCCCCCCATGGCCCCCCCAACGATAAAAGTCTGGCTCCGCCACTGCATGTATGATTGATCTGAAAAACACAGATCTGGGATATTTAGGCCATTTTACAATCATCGATAAGAACATAGAGGACTGAGCACTTTTTTAGTTATTGTTGTATTTTTGTTATTGTTTTACTCAAACATGTCATCACTTTAAAACATTCTGATGTTTTCATCAGAGTTTAAACTCTCCAGAATAAATCTGGATCCATTTATTCTACAACCAAATCAAAATGAATAAGAAAATGTTCCTTTTGCACGAGAAATCCTCCTTTTAGAAGCGTCATTCCTCCTGGATAAACACACTGACAACAGTCAAGACTCAAACAAGCCAAAAACAATGTTTGAGTGTTTGGATCAAACACCAACCATCTAGAAATTTTAGAAAATTCTCCACAAAACAGTTAAATAAGCAAACACATACCAAGATTTGGGAGTTTAGGTCCAATCAACTGAAGGTAAATGTTTTATGCTGAGAATAAATCTCATATTCTAACTGTGTTGATCTGAAAGGAGACAGAGTTTATTTAGTAACTGCACACAAACATCTATTGAACCACAGTTTGAGTCTCTCTGGAGAACCGAAGTGATCTGGAACCTTCATGTGTTCCAACAAAAGATAGAAGATGTAGAATTTGACACAGTTTGGCTTGTTTTCAACATGAGTTATTTATCTGCAGTAACCCTGAGCCGGGTTGGTCTGGTAGGGAGAAGATATGACTCTGTTCATTGTGAAATGGAATGGCACCACATATTCAACAAATACATGAGCGACTGCGGTTTGGAGTCGCACTATTTGAAGACTGAGCTGAGTTTGAACCACAGCTGCCACTTCATCATAATCAAATGTCAGAAGTTCAGAGGGTTTATCTGCAGGGAGCTTCCTGTTACTCTGCACAGTTACAAATACATGAAGTCCAGGTCTGCTGTGTGACCGATGTCAAAGATACTCACTCTGCTGCTCATACAACACGGGAGAAATCTGGATCTGGACTTCAGGAGGGACTGAAAGTAAAACAATAATATTCTAAAAGGACAGAAAGACAAAATCAGCCTGAGAACACGCCGTGATGCCAGAGGAGGAAGAAGCATAGTTTGATGTTTGGGAATCAAGCCGGACCCCTGATGGAGGGCCTGGGGGTGTGAGCCAAAAGAACACATTCACTCACATATGCCATCTGTCACATGAACACGTCCCAAAAGCAACCGGACTCTACCAGACCACATGATCTCAGTCATTACTTCATATTCCCTATAGATTACTGTAACGTTAAATCTTATTATTTACTTTCATCTATATTTAGTAAAAACTAATTTTCAGAACAGATTTGGTGAAATTAGGAGGCTGAAGGAGCCGTGGAGTCACGGTGCTTTAATTTAACTGTTTGAAATGTTGTTTTATGGGCTGCGACACTCAGACTCCAGCAGATGGATCTTATTTGACATGATCAAGTCAGTTTTTTCTTTCAAACGTTGATCATTTAGTTTAATTATGATCTGATAAATTATATCAGCTGCACGTTGGTTTAAATGAAGGTCATGAACACCGTAACATCTCCTCCCTGAACTAAAGAATCCAGGTGACTGTTGGCATTTTCATCTCAGAGAAAACATTTCTAAATATAAAGAACTGAACTGATCTTTTGTTGCACGTGTACAACGTGCACGCAGTTCTGTCAGATGAGAGGAAGGTTGAAGGCATTCAACACCACAGTCCCCCCCAGACCGGTGTCTAAGCTTTCAGACCTGGGTCTGGACCCCTCCATGTGTCGGTGGGTCCACAACGTCCTCACCAGCAGACCTCAGTGGGTTTGAATGAGTCACCAAACCTCATCCTCTCCTACTGTCAACACCGGAACCCCACAGGGCTGTGTACTGAGCCCTCTGCTCTACTCGCTCTACACACAGGACTGCCTGGCCACAACAGACTCCAACACTATCATCAAGTTTGCTGACGACATCGCTGTTGTGGGACTAATCAGATGATGAATTAGATTACAGGAGGGAGGTGTCCCACCTGGAGACCTGGTGCAGGGAGAACAATCTCCTGATGAATGTCAGCAGAACTGAGGAGCTGATTGTGGTGCTGAGGTAGAAAGAGGGAACAATTTCAAATACATGACCATCTCATGGGACTTGTCATGGACTGCACAAACCAGCACCTCAGTGAAGAAGGCCAGATAGTGTCTGCACCTCCTCAGACGTCTCAGGGTCTTCAAACTCACAACCAAGGTTCTCAGGAACTTTTACACCTGCACTGCTGAGAGCATCTTGTGCTGGAGTGTCACCTCCCGGATGGGAAAATGCACCAAGCAGAATTTAACATCCCATAAACGTGCAACTAGATCACTAGAACCAACCTCACCGACCTGCAGGACATTTACACCCAGCGCTGCAGGTCCAGGTCTAGGAAGATCCTGAAACAGCCCAGCCACTCTCTCGTCTCCCTGCTCCCCTCAGGTCGGCGCTGCCTGAGATCTAAGACTGAAAGGTCGAGTTTTTACCCACAATCCATCTGTTTACTCAACTCTGAGCTTTAAGTGGTCTGACTGTTCACACTCTGACCTGATTTGATCCGTCTTGCACAAACAATTATGCAACATTATGTAGATATATTTAGTGTGCTGTCTTCTATCTATCCATTCTGTTATTTGTTTTTTACTTACCGTACTTTCTAAGTTGATGTTGACACAGGTACTAAATACATTTCACTGTACATTATACTATGTATGACTGTGTACATGACAAATAAAACTATTTAATCTAAAAACAGAGTACTGAAGTAGATCTGTCAATCGATGAAGCTCATCTTCAGATACTTTCATGATATTAAACATTTTACCTGAACTCCACACGTCGGATCAGTTCTGGTTTCACCAGCCTCAGAAGTTCTGAGACTTTACTGAGGAGGAAGATGCTCATATCTTTTATTAAAATCTGTTTAATCTAGAGAGATCGAACATCTGAAGCAACCAGTGAAGGAAACATCAGAAGTTCCATACCTTCAGGTTCCAAACCTTGAAAATAACTGTGACTTTAAATCCCCCATCATCGACTCCAAAAGCATCAAGAAACATAAATTTAGTATTAAGTGTCAGTTAATTGGCACATTACAGGTTTGTATTGAGGGAGAAAATAATTCTCCCACATGCAGGAAACAACATGTTTAAGCAACATGAGAGAATCCAGATTCTATATTTTTAAATAATCCGACTGATTTCTATCAGTTTGTTCAGCTGTTTGTTGCTTCTTTCATATTTTTTACTCGCTCTGTAACGTGAAGCTGCATCAGGAGTTTCCATGAGTCACACACGGCGCCGGTTGGACCATGCTAACCAGAACACACAGTGAAGTGCTTTACGAAATGTTGCTAACATTTACAAGCAACATTTTGATCTGGGATCAAATTTACACTGTAAAACAAACATGAAGCTCATGAAACAGAAAAATATTCAGAGCATTGTGTTAAAAGCAAAGCCACTAATTCTCTCAGCCGGTCAGATTTACCAGCTGCAAGTTTCATCTCAGTTTTTTAAGAATGTGGTCGTGTTTCGTCTTTCTCTTAGAAGCTGCAGACAAAAACTGAAAACTGTTCCACTGCGTCCAGCCAAATCCAGACTCAGGCCCTGGTGAGCCCCCGACTCTGTGCACACATGGTCGGAGCTTTGGGGACGGACTCGTCAGGAGGAGGAAACTATATTTTTACAACCAACAACATGATTTTTTTAAAAGCTCGTTTTGTTTCTATTACACATCTGAGCATATTGAACTGATTTATGCTGAAAATTAAATGTTTTATTAGATGTCCAGACATGAGTCTGTGTAGAAGTCAACATCTGCAGTCATGGCTTGTTACAAAAATACCCAAACTATATATACTCATTGGAATTAGCGTGTATTTCTAAAAGCAAAGTCTTTTCCAACAGACATTTATGATTCAGTAACTGCATATATATCTATAATGTTCATATACTGTAAAATAAAACAACATGACATAACCTAACTTTTTATTACATCAATAATTAAATATTATTTGTTGAACATTTTACTTAAAAAGTCTCAAAGTGCTTTACATTAAAAACTGGGATAAGTTTTGGTTTTATGTGGTGTTGAATTTAAAGATTTTAAACATCCTAATAAAGAAGGAGATCAATATTTATGCAGGATGTTGAATGTTGGAACTCCTCTTTCACAATAAAACAACTGCTTTTCATTGTCAGACTTTTTATTTAGACTTGTTGTCTGTTGATCATCACTAGTAACTAATTGGGTTTAAATCAAACTAAAACTGATTAATAGGTGTCAGGAATCAAAACTTATTGTATTTAGCTTTTTTTTTCACAACTATAATCTAACATTTTTTTTTCAACTTTTTGTTGTTAGTTAATTTGTACCAGCTGATGATGATGATGCTTGAATTTCTTTCAGTGTGAAGAGAATCTTGAGGCTCTAATCTTATTATCGGTTTGTTTCTGATGCTCTCTGCTCCCCTCATGTGTCTCGTTCTCATACAGAACCCGTCTGTGATCTCAACATCCTGGAGAGACTCTGCAGCTACACATCACTAGCATGTATGATGCGTCACAGCTCATAATCCTGCTTCTGTTACCCAATAACCAACCCATACTGGACCTCATGCTCCAACCCGCTGCTATGAAACAACAGCTGGACCTTCCCACCAAAGTTCTGAGCACGATCAAACTGATGGTGACTTGTGTTCTTAGTGCATGTCTGAAGGCTTTGCAATGACGTTCCACCTTCTGGCAGATTGTTTATAGTGAGGACGACATTCAGAGTTAACCAGTAATCACATCAATCAAACAACAGGTTAAATGTAACATGCGCAATTTATATTCATAGGAAAGTAAAATTAGAGTCAATCAGTAGAAAAACTGTAATATCTCTTCATGAAAACATCATTTATAGTTTTGCATCTTTTTTCAGGTCACGTTTGTGTTTTTGTTTTCTGTGATTCTAAAGAAAAACAATAAAATAGTTGAAAAACATTTTATGGATTATGGATTTTTATCCTCACGCAGGATTGTGGTGAAATGGCTGCTTGTCTGTATTGACTGATTGCTGGTGTCGTGATGATGTCATCACCTCTTGGCTCACCTGCCTACGTGGAGGAAGGTGGAGGAGGTTTTATACATGCTGTTGATAAAGTTTTGAATGTGTGACTTTGTTGTATCAGAATGATAAATTTAAATGGGCACGTTGATGCTCAGTGTGCTGCACGGTGGTGCAGTTGGTAGCACCTGTTGCCTTGCAGTGAGAAGGTCCTGGGTTCTAAACCCGGCAGCGACCCGTCTGCATGGAGTTCACATGTTCTCCTGTATGTCTGGGTTCTCTCTGGGGACTCCAGCTTCGTCTCACAGACCAAAAAACATGTCTGAGGTTAATTAGCAACTCTCAGTTGTTCCTAAATTGTCTCTATGTGGCCCTGTGACTGGCAACCTGTCCAGGTGTAGCCCCGCCTCTTACCCAGTGACAGCTGGAGACAGACACCAGCTCCCTGTGACCCTGAACAGGAACAAGCAGGTAAAGATAATGACTGCCTGACTCTAATTAAGTCTTCTAGGTGATACACAGCAAATTCTACAGGGTTGATTTAAATCTACTGGAGTTAAATTCAACACCTTCAAAGTGTTGGACATTTAACACTGAGATGGAGTTTATTTTAACTCTGTCTGTAGTTAAAACTTAACATTTATAAACACTGTTTCAACACTTAACCATATAGTTCAAAGTTAACACTATTAGTGTTGCCTGTTTAACTCCAGATAGAGTTAAGCACGATTTTTGAAACAGTCAACATCGTCATTGATCTTCTACATTTGAAAGTGTCTGATATAAACGTATGAGAACCAAGTTCAGAGCTGAGATGTGAGAGTCTCTACTGCAGATGAGAGCAGGTAACGACCATCTTCACAATTTAAGCTCAGAGAAGAAGAAAGACCAAACACAATTCATAGTAATATACATCAGGCAGCTTGGACTCAGTCAGGTTTGAGTCACGGTTGCTGAAAGATTTAAAAGACCGACTGATTTTATTGATGTAAAAGGTGTAAAATATTGAATAAAACGTTGTTCTGCATGACTGACATTATTTTAACTCTCACATGGAGCTTTATAATGAGCAAATTTACAATGAAATTGCAGATATAGTCTCCAAGTGCATTTTGGGTAAAACTCAGACCCGGTCATTGGCTCCGCCCCCCGCCCGGCTCTAATGAGCAACTCTATTCACTGGTAATTATAAATTCAACACTTGACAGAGTGGTTTAAATGTAACTCTTCAAATTAACACCGACTCTTTTGAGGACTTTACTCTCACTGAGTTAAATAGACTAAAAAAGTGTTAAATTAACACTGTAATTTTAACACACATCACTAACACTGGAAATGTAACACTTTTGAATTTGCTGTGTACCATGCAAGCAGTGCAGATGTTCTTTGGATACAGCTGCTAAACTGACAATCAGCTTTAATTTTAAAGTTTGTTATTTGCAACAAAAATCCATTTTTTTTAAATGCACATAAATAATTTTCACTTTGAAACTGCTGTAATTGATTCATCTTTGAATTTGTGGATCAATAAACTGAGACTGAAGCTACTTTTGTCCAGGTTGGACGTCGTCTCATCGTCTCAGACCTAAACACAAGAACGTGACACAGATGTTGAAGACAAACAACTTAATTTTAAAAGTCAGTTTTTAGGCACTTAAATTTGTTGTTGCATGGATTTTAGTTCTTAATCTGCAGCTGGAAGCTCAAATATTCATTTTTCTCATGTTTATTTGTGGACAGGTGAGACTTTCAGTTTCTACTGCGCAGGTTCCAACAATCCATCATGGCAGCTCGTATAAACAGGATCTCGTTTTCAACAATAGATGAAGGCGGAGATGCTTCATCTCATCTGTCTGTGCTAAACATCAGCTACACAAACCTAACCCACTGTTCCACAACAAATACGTCAGGAATTTGGTCTGAATGTTTTTAGTCATCAGAAGTTCTGTGTGAGACAACAAGAGGCGTGACTTTGTTTTCCTGTCTCGTTTCAGCCTCGAGCTTAATGGACAATAAAGAAATCCTGTTAGCTAAAGAAGACTTTCTGCTCCAGCATCTGATCTTTAACCTGAGACACTTTAATCCTGTGTCTCTCTGTGGAGGACGTCCTGAAAACAACAGGCTCTTTTAATTAGACTATTACTTTTTATAGGCATATGTAATGAACTTTAATCTCTCTTGTCTTGCTGTCATCGCCCTAAAACCGAGGCCTCCCATGTTGTCAGGTTTTTGGGTTGTTATGAGTCAGAGCATCTGCTGCTCAACAGCCTGATGAATAAAAACTCCACCAAGAAACTTATAAAACGTTTCTGATACGAGCAGGATTTTAGGTTGTTTAGTGTATTTTAGTTGTAGTGAGTTTAATTTCCTCATCTGACAGGACGTCTCTTTACTCCTCCCTGCATCACCCAAAACTCTCCAGACATGCTGTAACAGTTCCCGCCTCTCCCACAACTTAAAAATACCCTTCACCTTCCTACTTGTGTAACAAAACTCATCTGCAGTAACATTCTAGTGAAAACTACAGTTTCAAAACTCACCTGTGCATGTTGGAGTCTCCTCTTCGGGGGTCACAGCAGGGGTCATGGCGGCCCTCTGCTCTGTAGTTCTCTCTGTCCCTCTGAAACACCCGCCAGCCATCCACACTTATATACAGCCAAGAAAAGGGAAGAGAGAGAGAAGAAAGCGTCAGCAGCACAACACAGCGATTAGAGAGCAGAGAGGGGAGGAGGGGTGAGAGACAGAGAAACAAAGTAAAGAGGACAGAGAGAGAGAGAGAGAGAGAGAGAAGGGGGTCCTAAATCCATGTGAGCTCGCTGAGCTCTTTGAAAAGTCTGATCCTCTGTGGAAAAAAAGTCTCAGCTCATCCATTTCAATCAGTCGGAAAAATGGAGACGAACAGTCAGCTGTCGCAGGACGAACAGCAGCTTGATCCAAAACATGGTCCGTAAAGAGAACCCAGATAAACACGAGGTTGGAACATGGAACATGGAACGACACACGTGTTAGAAAGTCATGGGAACCGTTTCTTTGAGCAGCAGTGACCACAGCAGAGTGTTTCCTGAAAGTGTTTATCAGAGCAGCATCAAGTCTGAGATGCTGAAGGATTTACACAGATGAACTACTCACAGTGTGTATTAATGTAAACACTCTGATGTGGAAATAACAAACACATTTACTTTAGATCCTAACAGTTAACAGGAAACTGGACTTCTGTTCAGAAGAGTCCAGTTTCCTGTCCGGGTTGCCGTGTCCTGGATGACTGAGACTGAACAAACTGAGTCACCGTCTCGCTGTGGGACATTTTCTCCTGAGAGTCAAACATTTTCCTTCAGAACTTCACAATATGATCGAAAAATCCTTTTGATTTCTAATTACACGCTGTAACACCCAACAGTCACCAACACAAGTCCAAACATGATACCACCACCATACTTCACACACACACTCGCACGCACACACGCACGCACACGCACCCCCCCACACCCACACACACATGCACACTCGCACGCACCCGCGCACGCACACTCGCACGCACCCACGCACACACGCGTGCACACGCACCCCCCCACACCCACACACACATGCACACTCGCACGCACCCGCGCACGCACACTTGCACGCACCCACGCACACACGCGTGCACACGCACCCCCCCACACCCACACACACATGCACACTCGCACGCACACGCACACACGCGTGCACACGCACCCCCCCACACCCACACACACATGCACACTCGCACGCACCCGCGCAAGTGTGTTTTGTTATCCTTATGGGGACCGTCCATTGACTTCCATTGATTTTAGTAACTAGATTTATACCTAACCCAAACCCTTTTACTAACCTTAACCATTACTGATCTATAACTAACCCTAAGACTAACTAAAACTCTATTCACACCATACCTATAAACCTAACCCCTAACCCTAAAAAGGGGAGTCCCCCTCATGGGGACCAGGCTTCGGTCCCCACAAGAACCCTCAGACCCCAGAAAGATAGTAAAAGTCAGGAAACGGGTCCCCAGGAGGTCAGAAATACAAACCCACACACACACACACACACACACACACACACACACACACACACACACACACAAACGGGAGTCAGTTGATTCTTTCCTCTAAATTTCAGTTACAAAAAGATGTTTTTCACTCATTTGCCCAGAAACATTGAACTTGTTATAAAATGATAAACTTTAGATACTTAAAGCACATTTTAAACATCTTTATCGAGCCAACGGGTAAATCGTTTTAAACCCTTCACTCCAACAAGCATCATCGACAAACAAACAGTAAATCAAAACAACAACAAGGCCCATATGTCACTAAAACACTTAGAATGAATGTAGTTCATCTTTAGCAGCTTTACAGCAGAAGGGATGAAAAGATTTAAAAAAGCAGCTGTTTTTTTTATGGTGAACACTTTGTAACATCAGCCTGGAGGCATTATGACAGGATGTGGTCTGGTTGGCTGATAATTCTTCTTCTTTTATCAGACGCTCGCTCTACTGAACTCCAGTAATCCTGGAACACACGTTTATTTATTGTTTGGGACACTCGTTTCCTCCACAGACAAACATTAAACCAGCAGATGATGGAAAAGTTGAAAGACCTTCAATAAAATAACTGTTAAAGAAAATAACAAAAGCTGATCTGGTAGTTTAAACAAGGTGTTTTATGTCTTGTATTTATCATAGTTAGTAAACATAGTTTAAAGATATTATTCTCAGGGTTGAATGAGACACACCAGAAACTGATTTTGAGCAGCTTGTTGTCAAACCTTGTTCAGACCTCAGACTAAAGGACCAAAGACTTTAGAATGAAGACGATCTGAGATCAACTGGTTCAGACTGGAGTCTGATTTCCACAGTGAGACGATCCACATCAAAACAAAAAGCTGCAACCGGAGGTCCCTCCTCATATGGAAGCTCTCTAGAGAGCAACGTGCCGAATTATTCAGTCTACGACACAGAAAATAAACATTTAGATGATTTTAGGTGAAATTCAGCTGATTGTGGTCTGACAGCGTGCAGGAGTGTAAAGATTAACTCCATCGTTCATACAAGCAGGTCACTTGGTTGGTCTTTAGATTAAACCTGGAACAACATCACTGCTAAACGTTGAAATATAGAATAAAATACACAATTCTCCAGATGGTTTTACTAATATTTTTCATTTTGCTATGCAGCAGATATTCAGTTGTGACATTCCGAGTCTAGACGTGTTTTGATGAAACTCTGGGAAAACTAACGAGCCAGAGAGCAAGAAATCACTTCAAATGTGACAACGTAGTTATTTTCTCTTTCAACAGTTTCAACCAGAATCTTCATCTGCACATATTTCTTCATTTGTATTCCTACTTGTCTTGCTGCTCTCATCAAACAACATGACATGTGGAATCAGAAGTTTAACCCAGCCTCGGCTGAGATTCCAGTGGTTTACCACACGTATTTACAACCAGAAGACAAAGTCGCAGCAAACCCGATTCCTGTGAGTCTCTCTGTTAAATATACACATGGATTTTCCCTTTTCACTCTAAGTAAATTGTTCTTCAACTAACAGTATTTACAGACATTTGTTAAAAAAGTTTATATTCTTTGAATTGTTGCGTTTTGCATGGCTGCTAAATATAAAACCATGGAAGAACCTCCACTTCCCAACACTTTCAGATGCAACTTACCTGTAAATATTAACAGATAAATAAACAAATAATGAATTTTGTATAACTGTACAACTTATTAGGGGCTCCAGAGGTGATTATATTGTTTACATACTGTTAGCTTTAGGAAAGATGTTCTGGAAAAGGTGGTAAAAAGTCATTTTGTGTACCCATCGTTCCTGTTCAGGGTTCTGGGTAGTCACTGGGAAAGAGGCAGCTGTACACCCTGAACAGGGTCTGGGTCAGTTATGTGACCACAAACTCTCTCTTGAATTGTTGCGAATCTCATTTTATGTTGTTGTTGTTATTTATCTCTGTTTGTATTTAATTAGATATTCCATCTTTGCCACATTTAAAGGTGATATACCCGATTTCAAACTGCCTAACTTAGAATGTCAACAAATGTAAACAAAGTCACAGAACTCTCAGCCCCTCCCATCAGGTAGAATTCCTAAGCCACGCCCCCTCAGGTTTGGAAACACGCGTAGCCCCAGAAGACGACCGAGTGCAAGACACTGGTCCACAGTTCATTCAAGTACCGTAACATGACGGAATCACCGGTAAGTAAAAACAATATAACAACAAACAACTGACATTAATTGTTACTTTGTCCTGAACCTGACGTGGAACCAGCCGGCGGCTGTTTCTCCTGCTGTCACATGGTAGAGCGGTGAACACTCCCAGCAGTGGTGTGCTGCAGTAATATGTCTCAGTTTATTAGGAGCACAGAAGCCAAATAAATGCAGAAGTCCGTACGTCTGGAGAGACTGTCCAATCATTCCTTCTGGACCGAACCATTTGATTGGTTGATGTTTTTAGACAAATACGGGAGAACCACTTATTTATTTATTTGTTTGTTTTTTAATCTTTACAACATATTTTTATCCATGCTGTGTTAAAATGTTTTTCATGGGCATGAAAAAAACATGTTAAAGGAACTTAAGGCAGCTTTACAAAATCTGACTCAGTGCTGCCGCGACAGGCGCTGTGGCTAACTGCAGCCACCAGCCAAGCCGGCACGGGAGCGCGCACAGACACTTTACAGACTGTTCATCTTCACAGCACTGCACCGGGGAGGCTAACATACTTCACGTCAGGTCTCTCCACTCTGTTATTTGATTTGATCTAATCATTTTCATACTGTATCAGGCTCTAAACACGACCTATAATGTTTTCTCACCTGGTCACAAGGAAATGAGCCATGTCAGCATCCGTTTTCACTCCCAAATGCAGCTGAAGTTCCCTCCATGAACCCAACGCATATCCAATATTTATGCGGGTGCCTGCCCGGCTTCGGTCATGTTTTTTTTTAGACTCACGAGATGCCGCTGATAAAGTCTTTTTTTTCTTCGTGGTGCCACTTTTTTGGGGGGTGAGAGTGGATGCAGGTCGTTTGCTGGCTGCAGAAACATCCATAAGTATACCTTCAGTGTTTGAATCCAAGTCCACGGCGGCCATGTCCTTCCTGTTCAAGAGCTGTCGGCAACGCGCATGCAGCGTCAATTTACGTCACATCCCTACAACTGCGCGGGAAATTCGGACGTCAAACTGCAGCGCATTATGTAGCACACAGTGTTTCCAAGGCAACAGACATATATGCGGATGGCCTCGTTATTTTGGGTTTTTAATGCTTCATGACCCATTAGCATTGAATAAACTGGAAATGCATGTGTAGTTTTTCACAAATCTTGCCTTAAGTCCCTTTAAGCTAATTTGTTATGCAAATTAAGTACAGCAGCTTTAAAGGTCGACTATGGAACAATTTCATAAAAAGCTATTTTTTAAAAAGATAATCCCTCCACTGGGTATTTAGAGAGGTGCAGAATGAAAATACAGTAAAAATATATTTAAATTAAAATACAAAAAAATATTGATTTTGTCTGGCACAATGTTGGCATTATGTTTACGTCTACCAGCCAATAGCGACACCGTTACAGGTTGTCTAATATGGTAAATAGTCCGAGGCTGGTACTGTGGAAAGTGAAGTCAATAAGTCAAGAGCAGCTGCTTCAGCACCTCGGAGATTTAGTTATTCTTCTTGAAGGGTTTTGTGTTTGCTGTTTGTCTTTATGTGAGCTTTATTGCTGTTTTACTTTACGTTCTCCTGTTCTGCTTGTTGTTCCACTTGGCTAAAAACTCATGGTTGTTTCTGACAGAGTGTGTGAAGCTGCATAAAGAAGATAAAACAATTAAGATACCAGATGTCACAGCAAAGAATCAGGAACATTTAGAAATAAAATGCATGTTTCTGATTGCAGATTTAATATATAACATGCCCACAAACACTGACCAAGACAAAACATGTTCAAATAATGACATCACAACATGGCTGATGGGTTTAGACTTACCTTTTTTAATTCTTGTGCTTTTATGATCATTTTGTAAAAAAATGTATCTATATTAAAGCTATAGTGTGTAACTTCTGTCGCCCCCTAGAGGAATTTTGCGTTATTACAACAATGAAGCTGGTGCTTCCATATGACGTACGCCCACCTGACTGGTCCAGAGTCCATGCACTAGACTAGAAACATAGGATTGAAAGTCCCGCCCACTCACCTGCCCACAATCATGGTGCTTTTTAAACAGCAAAATATATTTTTAAAGTGAATATTTGAACTCGGAGGAAAGAAACAGCTGAATTAAGAAAATCCAACACCTGAAAACAAATGATCAGAGATTATTTAGATTTCTTAGTCTGGATAATATTCTATTTGTTCACATGAAAACATATGTTCTTTATTTTAAATTGAAGTATTTTTATCTAGTTTTTATTCTCAGGTTTTAATTTTTTGGGACTGTTTACAGTTACCTGCTGAAGACAAAGGTGAGGATAGACGTGAAAAACTCCTCCTGCTGTTAAAAAGTTAATTTGGCCAAAATGGGACTTAATAAGTAAATAATACTAACAGTAGTAACAAACAGTATACAGGTGAGCTGAACACAGAACAATGTCCAACCTGAGAACTCAAACTAGCAGACAGCTGATGGTTTTTTCTAACACTTTTACTTCCTTTTTTACAAACGTATCCTTTAATAGTTGAGTGTTGGACAGTTGGTATTAATATGTTTCACATTTTAAATAGGTCCAGGTTGGGAAAACACAGTAAAGCACAAGGGAACGCTCAAATAACGTACTACCAACCAGAGAGTCATATATCAGTTGAATTCACATTCCAGTGTCACATATGGGACCAATGTACCCTTGGCATCGCTGTCCATTCCTTTGTGTTTTGTATAAACATTTAGACGCCACTGTAACAACTAGTGTATACTGTATGTCTGTGCTATGTTTCACTGAAACTGCTGCTGCGCTCGAAATCACCCTGGAAACTCTGACCATTATTAGTTAATTACCTTGTAAGTTGAAGAAAAGCTGATAACAGAGAAAATGTTTTGATTGGATGTAAAAGTGGTTTATACAAAGATGGAGAAACAGGAAGCTGGTGTTGTGATGCAGACAGTTCCCTGCAGCATGTCGTTTCAGACGATCAAGCAAATGAGAACATTTCTGCATATGAGAGTTTTTTAATTTGTCACTTATTCCAAACACCCAAATGAATACTGAGAAAATTGAATGTCTCATTTTGGAAAAACAAAACAGACCAATCTAGTTCTCTGTTTGTTTTGCTCAGACAAAAAGAAAAACAAAAATCAGAAAGCTAACACACTTAGTTCACAACAACCTTCTGTCTATGTGAGCATATAAAAAACACATTTCCCTGGCAGAAGAATAAAAAGGTGGAGGTCTGCAGGGAGGCCTGGAGTTGCGATCCAGGGATTTGTACCCCCCCCCCCCCCCCCCCCCCCCCCCCCCCCCCCCC
>SSNP01000042.1:3251414-3329194 GCA_006937955.1 Pachypanchax playfairii | reverse complement strand
CCCCCCCCCCCCCCCCCCTCTCTCTCTCTCTCATCCTTGCATGGAAACCTCAATGTCTCCCAGTTGTAGTGGCTAAACTCTGCTGCCAAACATATGGAGTGTGTTTTAAAATGTCCAGGCTCAGACAGTATTGATGTCCGTGTTTGCTTTTATTCCCTTCTCTATGATGAGGCATTGAGTTTCCACCGGAGGAAGAGAGGGTTCAGGTCTATGCATGTTCAATACTTACAGTATAACATGAGGAAGTTTTCATGTCACTGGCTTCTGCATGAAATAAAAAAAACACTCAACAGCAGTAAACGTATGTAGAAATGACTGAAAGGAAGCAGTAAACTGATTTTTATGGAGATGGAGATAGAATTCATAGAATTAACCTCGCTCATTCAGTCAGACACTGGTACTTATTTTTCATTGATTTAATATATTTTATCTTTTTTGATAAAGATTCTTCTGCAAAAAATGTTGTTTTCTGACTCGTTCACCCTGTTTTTAAAATTAATTGCAGGAGTTTGTATTTTGTTTTAAATACTTTGCTCAAATGTATTTAAATTTTGCTCTAAAACAGGTAACACACAATCTGAATCAATGTATACAGTTTTGGACCAACTCTTAAAGAAGCCCTTCCATTAAAAACAGTGTTTCTGAGGTTTCTGTTGAATATTTTAGCTCCACAGGTGTTCTTACCTTCATAGTGGGTGAAAACAGATCAACAACTTCTCTTTCAGTTTTAATCTCTTAAACTACGCAGGTGGTGATAAAACCCGAGTTCTCCCGAGTTCTAACGGCCTGTATCTGTTTCATCACAACTCCTTTGTTCGTTAGTATTCATCAGCTCCTGCAGTTGAAACCACACCTAGCATGCTGCTGGCTAAAAGCTGTTAGCATAAGACGTAGCAAACAGGAAGAGACTACATGTTGCCATGCGCAACAGGGGAGGAAACAGTGTGCCTCACTCTAATAGGCTAGTTTATTAGCCAATCAGAGTCCAGCAAATTCACATAATGAATATTAATGAGTTGCAGCCAAAGTTTGATGAATCTTCATGCAGACAGACTGAAAGTTCTGTTAATCAATGTTTCCTGGTGTTTTTTAGATATAAAATGTTTCATATTACAGGTTAATACTTAAGAAATAACCACAAAGTCATGAAATTTGTGTGAAATTGCCTCTTTAGAGGTTTTAAATAACTACAGTATTTCAGTGATGTTGGAAACATACATTAAAAAAGCTTCAGTAACAGACGTTTTATTATTGCTCATTTTCACCATTACTCCACTTTACAACAAGCTTCCAGTTGGACCACAAACTAAACGAGCCTCTTCACAGTTTGATTCAGGAGCATCTCCATGTGGTTTTTGAAACATTGAACATGAACCAAATCAGAAAAGATTTCAAGAAAAAAGGAATGTTAACAGTAATAAATGTTATTCTACAATCTCAAAGTAATTCAGCAAAACAGAAAAAAATACGAGGAACAGGAAATGTTTATGATGGGTATGATGTCACTAGAGTTTTTAACTTAATAACACTAAGATGACCGACCAACAAACAACGGAACAAAACCAGCTGATGTTTAACAGTTTGTATAAATCTTTATTGAAAACAGTTTGTTTACTTCTACAGCATTATTAATCATTAATCTGTCGATTGCTACGGTAGTTGGTCATCTTGGTGTTAATCATTTGAAAACACTCACATAACTAGTGTAATCATTGAATCTGAGCTCCATTAATAATCCTGTGACCTGATAAAATTTTCAATCCATATTCTGAAAGAACAGATTCATATTCAGCCTCATTCTGTTTGTTGTTTTCATAAAGAAGAAACTGTAAATTTGGACTTTGTGAATTCTCGTATCTCACAGAGAACAGAAACTTTACATGTTTTATAAGATTCTGTAGAAACAGTTTATAAATTATCTGTAAATAATCCACGTCGTTTGGACAGTAATGTCACTTCCATAAAAGAGCAGATCTGGATCAGTGTTTTCACACTACAAACCATTTAAACATCAAAGGATGTACAGCTTCTAATTTAAAAGACAAATTATTCCTATTTAAACAAGATTACATCTCTTCATCGTGTCGTATTTGATTCTGCTCTGAAGGAAGAAGAACTTTGACCCTCAGAACCGTTTGTTTGGTTTAGTACAGTAAATATTCTAGTGATCGTGTTTTCCCAGCTCTGATGTTACTGTTTCCGATGTCAGCTTTGCCCACCAACTTAGAGTAGTTCTACATTTTATGGCCCTTGACAAGTTCCACAGAGCTGTTGTGTTGATGTAGGATCTGGTTCTGAGAGGTCGGCTGGATTCAGAATCAACATGCTGAGTCCATGTCGCGTGGACAGAAGCCATGTTAGTGTTTTTACTGGAGGATTCAGCTTCTCTACCCCATAAAGAAATTCTATTCATCACCTTTTTCTCAATCTTTTTTGGTCTGTCGTTATTAAATTTGCCTTTTTGAAATTTCAACTTGTTAATTTGTCATTCACCTTTTAATTTAAACTAGTCAATTATAATGTCCTTGTATCATTTATCTGTGTGTAATTGGTTTAGATCTCAGATAAATATCAGTTTCTCTCATCTTTACATGCCTCACTAAGACTTACTGGCTCTTCAACAGTATCAGATGTGTTTCCTCTGCTCTTCAGTTACGATTCAAACCTTCAATCACACGAGTTTATCTTAGATCCCTCACTGTAAATGCATACTTTCATTTTCAAAGCACAAAATTATGTGCTCTCAAGAGAGTTAGTCACAACTACTGACGGAAATGGAGCTGGTTTTGGTTTCATGTCCATCTGATTTGGTTTCGAAGCTGCATCTGAGTCATCAGCCATCGTTGTTTAAACCTCGCTAACCATTTGTGTAAATGTTTAGCTGCTTCTTTTCAGTCCCTTTAATTAACAGCAGCTCTTTGTGTTGCTGATGGAAAGGCAATACAAAGAGAATAAACAGCTGATGAATTGCCGATCTGAGATTCCACCTCAACTCAGGATCTTTTTAAAAATATAACAGTTTCAATCAGACTGCTTTACTTAAAATATTGACTAATACTGTGCTGCTGTGAGTTCTTCTGGTTCTGTGTCATGGTTAGGATCCGGTCATGGCTTCATTTACTCGTAAGTGAAATGCTTGCTGACAGACTCGGTATCAGTTCAACAGAAAGCTTGTTTACTCTGTACCAGCTTCATCTGACACTGACAGAGCCACTGCTGACACAGAGCTAAAGCAAATTATGGTTATTAGTTAGAGTGCAGAAGTTAACTGAAGTCTGAGCCTTTTAAAATTACAGGTGTTTGGTGTCTGTGTATTTAACTCATTGAAAGACAAAACTCAGGTATTTTCTTAAAGTGCATCTCACATGCTAGTTTTTATATGTTGTTTTACTACATCATATCAATCAATATCACATTATGTGCCCAGACAATTTTCAACATAAAACAGGATGCATGGATTTCCAGTAATTAAGTCTGAAACATGCAAATTTATGCAACATTTGCAGAGTTTCATTGAAGGTGCATTTGCTGGAAGTGACAAAATGCAAGAATATAAACAAAGTGATTTACTATGACAGAACATGTAGAATCAGATGAATCTGTAGTTTCTGAGTGTTTGTCTCTTTCTGAAGGACTCGGGAGAAGAGACGATGTGAACAGAACCAGTTCTGATGTTCACAGCTGAATATGTTTGATCTGAAATCAAGTTCTACTGATCAAACACAGTCTCAGTGTCACGGTGGACGTCTGATCCTGATGTGAGCGACTCGGTGTTCATGACTCGTCCTCCTGACAGCAGGTGATTTGACAGAAAGATTCTGTTGACCTGCTGCAGCAGCTCATTTCAAACTCCAGTCCCTTTTTATTAAGAACATTCATGTTCCTCAGCAGAACTCTGCGTGTTGAGAGTGAGACATTCAGTAAAGAGGATTTCCACGTGGTTCTTTCTGCATATTGCTGGGTTTCACATGACGTAGCGTTGACGTCACCAAATGCAGATGGGGGTCAGGAAGTAACCGCCGCTGCACAGAACCCTGCTGAACTCTGCTGAATCGGCTTAAAAATGCTCAAAATCTGTGCGGCCTACGGTTGTTGCAACCGCTCTAATCGGGAGAAAGACAAACGTTTTTTTCGTGTCTCGAAAGTCGTGTGCCACAAAGGTCTTAATTTTAAAAAACTTACCGAAAGAAGACGGCAGAAATGGATCTCTTATCTCGAGCTAAAAACAGGAGGCGCAGAAACGGACAATGCTAGAGTTTGCAGCGATCGCTTTCTAAAATGTTTAATAAAAGGGTTTAATAAATGTTCTAGTGTTTTAGTGAACATTTACTTAGAAACACGTCTACAAAAATGGCAGATAAACAAGTTTTCCTCTGGTGACAAACCACGTTTTTATGGGGGGTTCTGTGGTTCTCTGTGAATGGTTGAACTACATTATAGAAATATACAGAGAGAAATTACTTAAAAATCAAACAAATCTAATAGAAATTTGGATTTAAAAAGGCATAATAAGGTATTTACATGTAGATACTAGCACATAAACACACTCGTTATTAGCATTAGCAATAGTATTATTATCATGAATTAAAAGTAGCACAACTCACGACTTACCCGTGCAAAAACAAGACGACAGCCATTTAAAGCTTCTCTGGTGCCTAAATCGTTGACCCAAACTGATACAAAATAGTTGGAGGCTTCCAGGCTTTTGAAGGCTTTCATTTGATTTGCTGTGTAAAAAGAGGTGTGCAGGACTAGAGTTTGTGATGTCGATAGCTTCAATACAGGGTAAATCCTCCAGACTGTATTTAAAGTCCGATTTTTTTAAACTATATGGGTCATAACCTAAATGAAGATATATTTTTTCGCGATATCGCGTCTGTGCTAGTCCATTTAAAGCCTTACTATAGTCGCTTTCAGACATCGCGCTGTGTTGTTGTGGCCAAGTGAAACACTTCCTGACCCCCATTTGAGTTTCACGCGGCTTCCGAGTCACGTGAGTGAAACCCAGCAATTGCTGCTTTGTTTCTGTGCAGTATTAGATTACAGATGATGTTGTTGATAGAAATGATATTTAATGTTTAACTCGTGTCTCTGCTGAGTGAAAATGACTCGAGCTGCACAGATGAATCTTTCCATGGATCAAACTCCAACCCACTGAGTCAGAACATCTACATTTGGTCCTCCATTTTTTATTTTTTTTGCTGATTTCTCGGTGAAAGCACACACATTCTGTTCTGCTCCCTCTATCCCCCCCCTCCCTTTTTTTTCCCTGCTTTTTGTACGTCTCTGAGTCGCCCACCTGCAAATTCCTTGAATATGAAATTATGGATCTGGTATCGTGGTCACTTACACACTGGAAAACATTTTACTACAATTGAAGCTCGTGACGGGGTAGCCACCATGCTCGGACTCGAGCCACGCTCTGTCGGTGGAGGACGGATATATTTGGATTACTGACGTGGGAACCTGCTGATCGACAAATTTGAAAAAAATGGAAAGTATGTAACCTTATCTGTCAGCACTCGGACTAACAAGCTCGGGGGTCTGGATCACATACTGATGTGGTTGAATCTCACTGGAAGGATGGGTGTTACCTTGGAGAAGCTGCAGGTTCAGTTCAGTGTGGAGGAGTGATTGATTGGCTGTTTTTCATGTGATTTGGTCTAATTTGGCTATTTCGGATTCTCCACTGGCTTTATATCTGTTTTGGCTGGGCCGAAGGTCAACACTTCAAACTCCCCTGAGGAGAATGCAGATAGGACACTCTGTCCCCCCTCCCCTTCTCACTCCAAACACTGATGCTGCTCTAGTACAAAATAACTTTTAAAACTTTAAGCTGCAATTTTGAAACTTGTCTAAGTGGAAAATCACCGAAAAACATGTTCATCTTCATATGAGACACTCTGGACCCTCTGATGGTTTTACTATAGACAAAATAACTTCAGTAATTCAGGTCTCAGCAGGAAGTGGTGTTCTGATGATTTATGCTGCCCTGATGAAAAATGCCTCCTTAGTACAAATTAATAACTTATTTCATAACAAGATGTTATTAGAAGTTTATACAGTATTCTTGTTTATGGTGAGTGTTTCCTGTTAATTATTTAAACATATTTTTATGATCCTTCTCTGATATTTTCTATATAAAAGCCCTCTGGGTCCTTATTAGATATTGTTGGGTCCTTCTCCTCTGGGTGTGTCCAAATATTTGCCTGTCACTCTGAAAATGTAAAGAAAGTATAAATAACATCATATTTAATGTTTCTGTGCTGGGAGAATTTATTTGATAGTCCTGATGACCCGGAGCTCCATCATACCGGAAAAGGTTCTTCAACAAACTGTTCTGGATGGTTGAAGAAGTTGCTGTAGGAGGATGTTTTGGTAACATTCTTTATTCATGGCTGTGTTTTTGTGAATGAGAATCAGGTCTATGGTTTATGAATATTATAACTTTTTTTTTGGAAACCAGAAGTACAAGACCACTACAAGTTGATAAAATGATTTTAAAGTAAATTTGACATCTAAATTTGCTACAAAATCCCCTTTACCACCTTTAAAACAGATTGTCTTAAAGTTAAAATAATTTGTAATGGTTAAAAGAGCATATGTTTTTCTCCGGGTACTCCAGTTTTCTCTAAAATAAATAAATAAATAAAGCTTGATGATAGGTTAATAAGTCTAAATTAGATATACCTAGATTGTACATCTCTCTGTTAAAACTCCTGAAAGAAGGTAGTTTTTTTTTCTTACTTGTTGAAAACAAAACAAGATAAACAAGAAATCATGGATCAGCTGAAAAAAGAACCATGAATGTTGTTTTTACAGAATCTCAGGAGTAACTTGTGAGCAGTCGTCTCTGCTCTTGCTGCGTCAGGTTTGTGTTTAGGAAACATCCTGCAATGACTGTGAATTGCAGATGAGTCTGTTTACTTTCCTGGCTGTCAGTCATCATAATCCGATAATAACCCTGTCAGACAAGTTGCCAGAATAATCCGATTGGGTCGGCTTCAGCTCCTCCAGAGTCACAGCTACCCACAAGTAGCTTTAAAATGTCCATGAAATCCAACGGACGAGGTCTTGTCCACGGAACGTAGATCTTAATGACTTTCATGTTCTTTTAGTTTCTTTTGACACCCATAAGTGGTGGTTTTTGGTTATTTTTAGAACTGTTTAAAAAAACTTTCAACTCAGGTCGCTAAAAAAGGGGAAAAACGTTATAATTTTGTGAGGTAGTTTAATTCTGTGATGTTAATTAAAACTAATGAACATGAACTAGTAAACGCTGAATCCATTGCTGAGCCTCGCTCATTAAACAACCTCATTACATTTTTCACTGCACTGATAGACAGGGGACTTATATCTTTAGCTACTTTGGACAGTACAACATTCTCACGTTTATGTTTTCTCACGTTTGGAGACAGAATCATTCCTGTTACACACCCTGAGTTTAAAAGCATTTTAGCTATTATCCAGTGAAATTGCTGATTTAGCAGGCCGTTACATGCCAGTGCATGTGGAACGTGAATGGCAGATCACTGAGAAAGAATTCTTGTCAGACCAGCTGTTGTTTAAACATGTTTGGCTATTTTAAAATATCTTTAAACTGAATTAAACATGCCCTTTCTGGTCAAGAGCCACTGCCAGCAGCTCGCAGGAGCTGAACAGCCCTGAATGTCAGATTATACAGTGGGGCAAAAAAGTATTTAGTCAGCCACCAATTGTGTAAGTTCTCCCACTTAAAAAGATCAGAGAGGCCTGTAATTTTCATCATAGGTATACCTCAACTATGAGAGACAAAATGAGGAAAAAAAATCCAGAAAATCACATTGTCTGATTTTTAAAGAATTTATTTGCAAATTATGGTGGAAAATAAGTATTTGGTCAATAACAAAAGTTAATCTCAATACTTTGTTATATAGCCTTTGTTGGCAATGACAGAGGTCAAACGTTTTCTGTAAGTCTTCACAAGGTTTTCACACACTGTTGCTGGTATTTTGGCCCATTCCTCCATGCAGATCTCCTCTAGAGCAGTGATGTTTTGGGGCTGACGCTGGGCAACACGGACTTTCAACTCCCTCCAGAGATTTTCTATGGGGTTGAGATCTGGAGACTGGCTAGGCCACTCCAGGACCTTGAAATGCTTCTTACGAAGCCACTCCTTCGTTGCCCGGGCGGTGTGTTTGGGATCATTGTCATGCTGAAAGACCCAGCCACGTCTCATTTTCAATGCCCTTGCTGATGGAAGGAGGTTTTCACTCAAAATCTTACGATACATGGCCCCATTCATTCTTTCCTTTACACGGATCAGTCGTCCTGGTCCCCTTGCAGAAAAACAGCCCCAAAGCATGATGTTTCCACCCCCATGCTTTACAGTAGGTATGGTGTTCTTTGGATCCAACTCAGCATTCTTTCCCCTCCAAACACGACAAGTTGAGTTTCTACCAAAAAGTTCTATTTTGGTTTCATCTGACCATATGATGTTCTCCCAATCCTCTTCTGGATCATCCAAATGCTCTCTAGCAAACCGCCGACGGGCCTGGACGTGTCCTGGCTTCAGCAGGGGGACACGTCTGGCACTGCAGGATTTGAGTCCCTGGCGGCGTAGTGTGTTACTGATGGTAGCCTTTGTTACTTTGGTCCCAGCTCTCTGCAGGTCATTCACTAGGTCCCTCCGTGTGGTTCTGGGATTTTTGCTCACCGTTCTTGTGATCATTTTGACCCCACGGGGTGAGATCTTGCGTGGAGCCCCAGATCGAGGGAGATTATCAGTGGTCTTGTATGTCTTCCATTTTCTAATAATTGCTCCCACAGTTGATTTCTTCACACCAAGCTGCTTACCTATTGCAGATTCAGTCTTTCCAGCCTGGTGAAGGTCTACAATTTTGTTTCTGGTGTCCTTTGACAGCTCTTTGGTCTTGGCCATAGTGGAGTTTGGAGCGTGACTGTTTGAGGTTGTGGACAGGTGTCTTTTATACTGATAACGAGTTCACACAGGTGCCATTAATACAGGTAACGAGTGGAGGACCGAGGAGCCTCTTAAAGAAGTTACAGGTCTGTGAAAGCCAGAAATCTTACTTGTTTGTAGGTGACCAAATACTTATTTTCCACCATAATTTGCAAATAAATTCTTTAAAAATCAGACAATGTGATTTTCTGGATTTTTTTTTCCTCATTTTGTCTCTCATAGTTGAGGTATACCTATGATGAAAATTACAGGCCTCTGTGATCTTTTTAAGTGGGAGAACTTACACAATTGGTGGCTGACTAAATACTTTTTTGCCCCACTGTAAACACAATATAACGTGTAAATGATCCACCCAAATTAATCCTGGTGGAGAAGCAGTGCATGAAACTAACCGGAGACATCAGAGTTGGGCTTCGTATTAGAGGGAAGTTAAAGATTTGAGTATTCCATGTTTTCTTTACACCTTTTTAACTCAGTCATCGTTTCTTATTCTCCACTTCTGTCTTAGAATTAAATTGTCAATTTTATTCAGGTTCATCAGTCATTTTCTTTACCTGCTTGTTCCTGTTCAGGGTTGCATTTCTTTATTGTTTGTTTGTTTATTTCAGTTACACATCAAAACAAGTGATAAAAAGTACAAAATTAGAAAAATTCTTTAATCTGCACAGAATAAAAAAAAATCAAAAAGAGTAAATTTTACAAAAAGAGAAAAGATAAAAACTTCTAGTAACATCACAGTGACTCCAACAAGCTGCACAGTGTGTAGAACATAGAGACAAACAGCTATTCATTCACAGCTAGGGACAATCTAAAGCTGCCAATTAAACTATCATGCATGTTTCTGGTCTGTGGGGAGGAAGCTGGAGACCCCGGAGAAAACCCACACATGCATGAAAAGAACATGCAAACTCCAGGCAGAAAGGTCCCAGATGAGTTTCAAACCCAGGACCTTCTCACTGCAACGGAACAGTGCTACCCACTGAACCACAGTGCAGAACATCAGTTCAGTTCAGGACATTGTATAGGCTGGCATCCATCTGTGTTTCTCACTGTTCAAGCTGCAACACACACACACACACACACACACACACACGTGTGTTTTGTTATCCTTATGGGGTCCGTCCATTGACTTCCATTGATTTTAGTAACTAGATTTATACCTAACCCAAACCCTTTTCCTAACCTTAACCATTACTGATCTATAACTAACCCTAAGACTAACTAAAACTCTATTCACACCATACCTATAAACCTAACCCCTAACCCTAAAAAGGGGAGTCCCCCTCATGGGGACCAGGCTTCGGTCCCCACAAGAACCCTCGGACCCCAGAAAGATAGTAAAAGTCAGGAAACGGGTCCCCAGGAGGTCAGAAATACAAACTCACACAAACACACACACACACACACACACACACACATACACAGAAGAGGAAGTAATACTCTTGTTGGCCCCCTGCTGGCCCTTGTCAGGGTAACTCTTACAAACATTTATACGAACAGGATTTCACGGTGCTGGTTTTAAAATTATCTCATGACTGTGCTGGAGTTTCCAGAATTAATCTGAGTTTTAGTTCATAATGTTTGAAATGTTGTTACAGTTGCTCAGGATTTCTTCTGAAACTTTAAAAGCTGAAAGCCGACAGTACAAAGTGTCAAAATGAGCAGTGAAAGCTGACAAGCAGATACTGAAAGAAGGATGGTAAAATGTTTGTTTTAGACAGAACAGCGTACGAACAGGAAGAGCATCAGATCTGAACGGCGTACGAACAGGAAGAGCATCAGATCTGAACAGCGTACGACCAGGAGCAGCATTAGATCTGAACAGCGTACGAACAGGAAGAGCATCAGATCTGAACAGCGTACGAACAGGAAGAGCATCGGATCTGAACAGCGTACGAACAGGAGCAGCATCAGATCTGAACAGCGTACGAACAGGAAGAGCATCGGATCTGAACAGCGTACGAACGGGAGCAGCATCGGATCTGAACAGCGTACAAACAGGAGCAGCATCAGATCTGAACAGCGTACGAACAGGAGCAGCATCAGATCTGAACAGCGTACGAACAGGAGCAGCATCAGATCTGAACAGCGTACGAACAGGATCTGAACAGCGTACGAACAGGAAGAGCATCAGATCTGAACAGCGTACGAACAGGATCTGAACAGCGTACGAACAGGAGCAGCATCAGATCTGAACAGCGTACGAACAGGAAGAGCATCGGATCTGAACAGCGTACGAACGGGAGCAGCATCGGATCTGAACAGCGTACAAACAGGAGCAGCATCAGATCTGAACAGCGTACGAACAGGACCAGCATCAGATCTGAACAGCGTACGAACAGGAGCAGCATCAGATCTGAACAGCGTACGAACAGGAGCAGCATCAGATCTGAACAGCAGAGGTCAGTCAGGAAACAGTTTCCCACATCAGGACTTGTTCCAACTAAATTTGTTTTCACACAAAGGTGAGAGTTTAATCATGGCAGTAGTAGTCACATCCAGATGTTCACATGTTAAACACAACAATCTGGTGTTGAGGAGTGGCAGAAGGCCTGAATATAAACAACCAGTAATGAGAAGGTACACAACCCCAGTCCAGAGCTTATACCTGAAACAAAAACCAGATTCTCAACACCAAGTTGGTGTGTCATAACATAACGCTCACAGCTGTGTAATAGGATTTTTTTATTTCTCTTTACACAGCTAAACTTAACCAACTGTCTGCAACCCTGAAACATGAAAAGAAAGACAGAAATTTATGACTGAAATGAAAAATCAAATATAAGTTCAGTCAAAGTGAGTAAGAACAGCTGGTTTTATGCAGGGGACTCAAAGTCCAGTTCTCCAGGACCACTATCCTCCATGTTTATGATGTTTTTCTGCTCCAACACACCTGATTTAAATTATTCAATTATCTCCTCATCATGTCAACATATTCTACAGAGGCCTGGCAACAGCCTGCTCATCCAAACCAGGTGTGTTGAAACAGAAGAACATCTAAAACCTGCAGGTTCGCAGGACTGGACTACCCACTGGTTTGTGGGTTGTCATTAGACTCCTCCTGTGTGTAGAAATGATCCTCTGTTATAGTCGTTATTGCTGCAGAGCTAAAGAGCAGCTGTAGACATCTTTAATAGCTGCAAAGAATCTAACTGAGAATGAATTTTCTCTGGTGGGCTTCATGAACTTTTTCTAAATTGAAAGTGTAACAGACACACAGGATACGGAGTATCTTCAGACATGCAGTGGGGTGTTGTGTTAGCTGCCTGCTTATTGCATATGAAGCTGGTAGTAATGTTGGGTGAAATGTATCCTGTACACAGCTAGCAAAAACAAATGTAATGTCACACAGAATATGGTGGTGGATCTAAACACAAAGGCTCCAGCAGGCGCATATTAATAAACTCTAAAACAAGAACACAGACAAACAAAAGCAAAGGAACTCTTAAACCAATCCAAACACTGAAACCATCAAAGACAAACACAAAGACAAGAAAAAAAGCACAAAACTCAAATATTTAACAAAAACACATTTCCCTTGAAAGTGAGCTCACTCAGGAAATTATATGGACAAAAACTCACAACCATCAATCTGCCTGGTGTGCAGAAGCTTTTACTTCTCAATAACATGCTCAGTATCACAACATCTGTTGTTCACAAGCACTACTGTATCAATTCTTCTCCATCTCTTCAGGGGGGATCCTGAGGTGTTCCTAGTCCAGCCAAGTGACATAGTCCCTCCAGCGTGTCCTAAGTCCTTCCTGGAGGCCTCCTCCCAGACATGGCCAGAACACCTCCCTAGGGAGGCGACCAGGCGGTATCCTAAACAGATGCTCTCTAGTACTTTTCTGTAAATTTTATTAGTTTTTAGGACTTTAACATATCCCCAAACACCTTATTTATGTATACCCCACCCAAAGGAATGAGAAAATGTCAGTATTTTAAAGGTTTCTGGAATAGATCAGCACAGTACCACCA
Organism: Pachypanchax playfairii; assembly: GCA_006937955.1. NCBI lineage: Eukaryota > Metazoa > Chordata > Actinopteri > Cyprinodontiformes > Aplocheilidae > Pachypanchax > Pachypanchax playfairii. The sequence continues at coordinate 3,316,254 of SSNP01000042.1, read as the reverse complement.
TCTTGGAATCCTCTCTAAATGCCTTAAGCCAGGGGTGCCCAAAGTCAGGCCTTGAGGGCCACTATCTTGCATGTTTTAGATGTTTTCCTGCTTCAACACACCTGATTCCTATCTGCAACATCTCAGCAAGTCCAACAGAAGCCTGTTAATGACCCATTCATCTGCATCAGGTGTGTTGAAGCAGAGGAACATCTAAAACATGCTGGATATTGGCCCTTGAGGCCTGGAGTTGGACACCCCTGCCTTAAGCTATAAAATTTGGTGGGCTCATACTCATAGAACTCAATATTTCAAACAAAAGCCTTTCTTGTAGGCATAGGCTGAGATTCCAGGAGGGACTCAGGGGACATGGCCCCCCCTTCCATCAATTGTCTCTCTCAAAAATACATTTTTTTAAAATAATATATTAATATTTAACACAAGCACAACACAAACATTACAAGCCATAAATGTAAAACAGTATTTTTTTTAATTGTTGAAAGACAAACACAACCACCCCCAGGTTATTTATTGTAGGACCCGTTTAAGAAGCACTAAGCAGGGACCAGAGCTGTCAAGTCTCCTGTTTTGGCTGGTATCCCACCCCTCGTCCTGCTTAGTCTGACCAATCAGATCCTCCTGCATTATGTTCAAATGCAGAAGGGTCTGACACCGGAGCCGTACCCAATCATTTCCACATCAGGTTTTAGGACGGACCAATTACATATCACCTTTGTTGTGCGTCATCCTGAAAACACGAAACTAGCGTTTTCCACCCAGAGCACAACATTCAACATGGCGGACTCGGCTGTGAATGAAGTGTTTACTTCTGTGTTTGCACAGTGTTTGCTTGGGGCGGTCAAATACCTGAACCGAGTGTGTAATGACACCTCGTATTCACAAGTTTTTCACACAAAAGCGACAACTGTCATTAATATTCGTCTTTTCTCCTCCATTAACCATGGCTAGCTACCATTACGGCTCTGTAGTTACCATTACGGCTCTGTAGTTACCATTACACTCTGTAGCTACCATTACGACTCTGTAGCTACCGTTACGGCTCTGTAGCTACCATTACGTCTCTGTAGCTACCATTACGGCTCTGTAGCTACAATTACGGCTCTGTAGCTACCATTACGGCTCTGTAGCTACCATTACGGCTCTGTAACTACCATTACGCTCTGTAGCTACCATTACGTCTCTGTAGCTACCGTTACGGCTCTGTAGCTACCGTTACGTCTCTGTAGCTACAATTACGGCTCTGTAGCTACCATTACGTCTCTGTAGCTACCATTACGCTCTGTAGCTACCATTACGTCTCTGTAGCTACAATTACGTCTCTGTAGCTACAATTACGGCTCTGTAGCTACCATTACGTCTCTGTAGCTACAATTACGGCTCTGTAGCTACCATTACGGCTCTGTAGCTACAATTACGGCTCCGCTCGCTAAACCTTTTGTTTTTGTTCCACCTCGTTTGTATCCACTTTAGCGTCACATATGTTGCATCACTTCCGGGTTTCTGTGATTGGTTCTGTCTCAACTGGCTAAGCCCGCCTTCGAAATTGAGAGACAGCAGTTCAGCTCCAGGCCCTCACGTCTTTGTAAAGTAATCTGTCAAAGACGTGAGGGCCTGGTTGATCAGGTAACGTCCTGCTGTGCTCCAGTATTAGTATTTTCCTGTAATATATAATGGGATAAAAAAAAAAACATTTTTGGCTCTACAAACTGAACTCTGTTTTGGCGCTAACCTCATAAGACCTGCAACTCAGGCTGCTGCTGGATGGATGTGAAGGAGACATTACTGCACAAAAACACAACAAAGTTGTGTAAATATCAGATAAAATACAACAGAGAAAGTGAAATCTCACCGAAATCAGTCTTAACACGCCTGCCTTCCTGAATTCCTGTTTGTGTTGTGAGCAAAGCTTGTCAACGTTGCCGCCTTGAGCTAAGGTTCCTATAGAGTGTCTGTCGACAGTCACTGTGAAGGCTGAACTTCTGATGGGCCATTCATTACTGCATGCAGCTTTAATTTTTTCACATTTAACAAGATGATTAAGGGATGCTTCTTATCTTCAATAAAGAATAATTTAACCAAGTTGTTGGGGAGGCAGTGACTCAGGAGATAGAACACATTGTCCATTATGGTGCACACAATGATACCAAACTACCCAAGCATGTCGAAGTGCGTGAGCCCATGATAGCAAACCCTGTTTGTTGAGAAGAATAAGAACAACATGCGTCTTTAAAAAACACTGCTAAATATAATAACACAGTTGCTAAGTTATGTTCTGTCTCTTTTATCCAGTGGACATTATAAAAACTTTAACTGTCACACCTGAAGTCTGGCTGATACCTCCAACACCTACCTGGCTTTCAAATTATGATGGTTACTAAAGTAATAAATATTTGACAATCAGACACAGTGCCAAGAATATGATAATGCATTGGCAAGATAAATGGAAAGAAAGGAGGAACAGAATGTCAGCAAACAGACTTCTGCCCCAAGGGTGAGTAAATGGGACAAGAGCTGGAGGTGGTGGGGGAGGAGGACGGGGCAGAGCCTGGGGGATCTCACAGTAAACTCCAGTCCAACCTTGGTAGCATTGGCAGGTGAATTTATGCTTCATGTTCAGAATATCATAGTTTTTGAGATGACCCCTGACGTGAAAATGGGAGCCCCTTGGCGTCTGACTGCGGTAGATGTGGAAGAAACGAGGGTTGAGGTGCAGGTAAGCACTCGGGTCTAAGCTTTTTCGGACACATCTGCCGTTCTTCTTGCAAAGTGCTTTACTGCACAGCTTAGCTGCTAATGTAACGTTGATGACATAATGTCCCAGAGGACCATCAATGTACTTCTTCACTGTCAGGCAATTCCTCTGGAAGAAAAGTGATATAACACAACGTTAACTATCTAAAACCAGAGCTGGTGAATACATTTTTCCTTTAATTTTTTACTACAAGTAGCATTTGTTACTACCACAGGAAAGTAATATTATATTTCTACTTTATTCGTGTCATCATTAAACACCATAAGCTGCTCTCTTTAAAATTTGATGCTAAAATTTAAAGAACTATTAATAATGTCACATGATTGTTTAGAAGTAAAACTAAAGGTCTGCCTCTAATGTTTCATGTTTGGTAAATAGTGTGATCATTTTTGTTGTAGCTGTGGTTTTATAAATTACCTGTGACCGAGCGTACTCTGATGATCCCCAGAGCACGACGCCCGATGCTCCCAAGGCAGCACTTTCCCCAATGGTGTGGACTAAGTCACTCTTAAATAAAAAAAATACATTGCACTTTTATCTGTGTTGTCTTTAAGACGGGTTGTGATTCACATTACTGAAAATATTTCAAAATTTTTTTAACATCAAAAATTTAAACAGCATTTTAGATGGACCCAAAGAAAAGTTGTCCAGGAACAAAAAAGTAATTAATAATGAAAATGCAAACATACCTCTGATAGCACGACAAAGGTGTAAGCATAGAAAGGTCTGGAATAGACAAAAACAGGCAAGGTGTAGTCCACCTGGGCAATGGATGCAATCCTCATGGCTTCTTTGACACGATAGTGGACAAACTTGACAGTGTTTGGGGAGGACTTTAGTTCATAGTCCAGATAGATGGACGGGTAGAGAGCAGTGCTCTCCTTCCAGAGCCACATCAAATGGTCATTACGAACATGCTCAACATTGGGACATTCACCAGTATATCGCTGCGGGTGCTGCTTGTAGCCATAGTTGTAGCAGTCTGGGAACAGGTAAAAACCCCACAACCCGTTTGGCCTGCGAGCTTCAGCCAGCGCCAATGTCAGATTCATGAAAGCTTGCCCAGCCCTTTCAAAACTTTCCTTCGCCTCCTTTTCAACTTTGCTCTGTGGCCACTTTGGATGACGCTTTTGGATCAGCTCCTTGGACTTTGTGCGGTAGATGTCTTTGGAACCCCAATTTCGGACCCACTGAGGTCTCCAGTTCTCCCAGTCAATTACACCTAGGCCTCGAAAATCCTTGTGGGGAATCAACTTGTCAATGTCTGCCCTGGCCTTGCTCAGATGTTTAGAGATACTCTGATTCTGTGGTAGGCCACCATTGATAGGTACTCCAGAACTGGAGAAATATGGGTAGTGTCCCAGGTGGCTGTGGTAGAAAATGGTGACATTTGGTCCACTCAAGGTCTCATTAAGATTTGCTACAATGTCAAAAATACTGAGGTCTAAGTCTATATTAAATCGTAGACGACATGACTCTGTAGGAGCGTTCCAAACTATGACAAAAGGCCGATGAGGGATCAAAGGTGTTCGAGCTGGTTTCATCTGGTCTCCTCTAACTTGAGCCTTTATTCCTGTGCCAACCCACATGACGAGTAGCAAGAGATAAAGCCCTATTAGCACCATGGCCTGTGATTCTTCATGGAGCAATTAGTGGCCCTAGACAAGGAGTGAAGAGATGTTACATGTTTAGAGAGAGAAAAATTATTATGAGCTTTAATGAACAAGATAATCAGCCATAATAATCAGGGAGAATGCAAGTGATGGTCACTGAAGTGGATGCTCCAGATTCCACAACAAAATACAAAGCTGTCCTGTTCTCAGAAGACTCAGAAGTGTCTTTTCAGTCACCATTAGCTGAAGCCGACACCACGAGAGTTGCTGTTTAAAGTTAGACAGTAATTTGTATTAGTGTTAGTCATTAAAAACTGGACTGATGGTGAAGCGTGAGGGTTTATGGAGCTGAAATATGACAATCTGCAACATGAAAGTGACTCACGTATTAACTGGATGTTATAGAACATCCTTCATATTGCATCAGCATTGCACTTTTAAAAGAATAAGACATTTTCAGTTATCAGTGACTGAATATGAGATTAAATCATTGTTTTTAAGAGTGGTGAGTGCTGGTCTAAACTTCCTCTGCTGGTTGTTTTACTGCTCTCTTCAAAGTTTAAATAGAATTTTTGTCTATAAACTAAAAAAAAACCAGATGCTTCATGAAGGAGAGAAGTTCAGTCAAGTGTCTCATTAAACTCCTTTTAAAATCAACTTTTAAAAGGTGGATAAAAGGGTTTTGGTAATGCAGTCATGGATTTTAAACAAAGCACATCACGTGCATGACTTAGCAGAGGACAAACATGACAGTGTGTTGTAAGTAACTACAATGAAGTACTTCTTTCTCAGTGAATAAACTTCATTTTTGCTTGGAACTACATCTTCAAAGCTTGAAAATCCTTTTAGTTTATGCTCTCATATAGCATATGGACACACATGTTTGTGTTTGTCTCTGTATAATTTGGGCTTATTTTCCTTCTTGTTTCCTCAAGGCTTTTTATGTTGAAGACCCCCTCCACCACCATCATCATCTAATTGGTCTTGGCGCCCCCTTATTTGGAAGTAATTCATATCTCAGCTTTTCCAGAGTTGAGGGAAACCATTTTGACCTGGTTTTTAAGAGTCATGGTCACAGTGATTGCTTCAAAAGATGCCTAGGAAAATTTCCCACCGTGCTTTTTGCCGAAGTATTACCAGAGCAGAAGAGAAGGAAACCACTGGTGGGCTCAGATTTCTATAATCCCTTCAGTTTTTTAAACATCTGAGGGAGGACGAGAGATAATCTCCATTTATGATTTTAATTGCATTAGATTTTTTAAATTGCTGTTACTTTCAAATGTAGATCAATAGGTGATAAAAAAGATTCCCAAAAAAGTGAATTGCTAGATGTGGTTTGATCAAACATTGTCATTGTTCACATTATTTTTATAATGCTGCAGTTGATCAGATGTTTTTCTGAAGAGCATTTCTTTAAGCTGTTGGTTCAAGTTTCAGAAATCCTCAGAGTTGGATGGTTTCTAGCTGATGCTGATCCAAGACAAACAGGGTGCGGTGAAGCCTCTCCGGCTGTCCTCTAAACCACTGAAAACATGGAGCCTCTGGGAACACCATAAGTCCAGACCACAAGAGAGACCCCCCAAGCACAAAGAGTCCATAGTAACACAAGAGACTCGGAGCTACATATCACATAAACACAATACAACAGTCAACTGATTGGATCCAGATTACACTGAGACAACCTTCAACCTCAACATGTTCCTATAGGCCAGTCAGTCACATTATATAAGTGTTATTGAGTTAGTGACGGAATGATGATCCAAAAGCTTTAGTTCTGTTGGAAAGGTCATAAATTAACCCTTTGATGCTCAACATGGGTCAAAAATGACCCGCATTCATTTTCTATGTTATTTCATGCTGGCTGAGGTTTTCTTTGTTCTAGCTTTTTGAAATCAGTTCATTTTATGATTGAATATTCCAAGTATTCTTTAAATGTCTTGTTTTTGATTAACACAGATCATTATTTTAATTTTTCCTTTCATACTTTATGAACAAAAAAATTTTTTAGATTGTTACATCAAATTTATACACATCCAGACAGTCATCCAAACTAAATGACTTATTACTAAAATTATAATTTGTTTAAAATAATTATTTTAGCAGTGAGTGGGGCCAAACATTTCTGTATTTAATACTTGTAACATGTTTATTTTCATTTTGTCACACATAACATAACATGGCTATTGAGCCGAGCTGTATCAGTATCAGTAGCTTTTGGAGTTTGGGTGTGGCCTCCATGTGCCTCTTCATATGTGGCATGATAAACTCTTTGCCCAACTCCTTAATAAAAACCTGAGGTGCGTTGTTAACACCACTCATATCACCACCGCTCATATTGAGGGCAACATCCAGTATATTGTACCAGAGAACCATGGGACACCTCTGTGTTTTCCACCAACATGAATAGTTGATAACCATCTGATCCATTGTGCCCACACATCTCCTTTTGATTTGTTGTAGTACTGGATCACTTCTGGTTTCTTCTTCTGACTGCTGTCATCACTGCATTGTCATCATGTATGGTGTTCAGAAGGACAATAGCTTTTCCCTTCTTCTGCACCATGGTCATGTTGCCATTGAATCCAAATTCTAAACTATGAGTGTCCTGTGATTTAGATGGCTTCATAATAGGTGGTATGTCTGGCAAAGAGTATGGTTAATGGCATGTACCTGTCCTTGTATAGTGCATTTCTTGAGTCAGACGACTCCCAAATTGCTTCATACTACAGTTTGTCATTCACACCCACACTCATACGTTTGATGGTGATAAACTACACACATGCAGTAGCCACAGCTGTCCTGGAACACACACTGACAGAGGCGAGGCTGCCAGGCGCCATCGGGCCCTCTGGCCACAACCAAACAGACACCGGACCCTTCGACTAATACCAAACAGGCACCGAACCCTTCGATCACCACCAAACAGGCGCCGGACCCTCTGACCACCACCAAACAGGCACCGGACCCTCTGACCACCACCAAACAGGCACCGGACCCTCTGACCACCACTAAACAGCCACTGGACCCTCTGACCACAACCAAACAGGCACCGGACCCTCTGACCCACCAAAAAGGCACCGGACCCTTCGACCACCACCAAACAGGCACCGAACCCTTCGATCACCACCAAACAGGCACCGGACCCTCTGACCACCACCAAACAAGCACCGGACCCTTCAACCACCACCAAACAGGCACTGGACCCTCTGACCACCACTAAACAGCCACCAGACCCTCTGACCACAACCAAACAGGCACCGGACCCTCTGACCACCACTAAACAGCCACTGGACCCTCTGACCACAACCAAACAGGCACCGGACCCTTCAACCACCACCAAACAGGCACCAAACCCTTCGATCACCACCAAACAGGCACCGGACCCTTCAACCACAACCAAACAGGCACCGGACCCTTCAACCACCACCAAACAGCCACTCGACCCTCTGACCACCACTAAACAGCCACTGGACCCTCTGACCACCACCAAACAGGCACCGGACCCTCTGACCACCACTAAACAGCCACTGGACCCTCTGACCACAACCAAACAGGCACCGGACCCTCTGACCACCACCAAACAGGCACCAAACCCTTCGATCACCACCAAACAGGCACCGGACCCTTCAACCACCACCAAACAGCCACGGGACCCTCTGACCACCACTAAACAGCCACCAGACCCTCTGACCACAACCAAACAGGCACCGGACCCTCCGACCACCACCAAACAGGCACCGGACCCTCTGACCACCACCAAACAGGCACCGGACCCTCTGACCACCACCAAACAGGCACCGGACCCTCTGACCACCACCAAACAGCCACTGGACCCTCTGACCACAACCAAACAGGCACCGGACCCTTCAACCACCACCAAACAGGCACCGAACCCTTCGATCACCACCAAACAGGCACCGGACCCTCTGACCACCACCAAACAAGCACCGGACCCTTCAACCACCACCAAACAGGCACTGGACCCTCTGACCACCACCAAACAGGCACCGGACCCTCTGACCACCACCAAACAGCCACCAGACCCTCTGACCACAACCAAACAGGCACCGGACCCTCTGACCACCACTAAACAGCCACTGGACCCTCTGACCACAACCAAACAGGCACCTGACCCTTCAATCACCACCAAACAGGCACCGGACCATCTGACCACCACCAAACAGGCACCAGACCCTCTGACCACCACCAAAAAGGCACCGGACCCTCTGAACACCACCAAAAAGGCACCGGACCCTTCGACCACCACCAAACAGGTCGGATGAGTGAAGTGTCTTGCCCAAGGACGCAACAGCCAAGCAATCTTATCCAGGTGGAACGGGGATTCAAACCTGTGACCCTCCGGTTACCAGACAACCCGCTCCACTACCTGGGCTGCCTATGAAAAGTACCAGCTATGGTGAGGTTCTTCTCAAGGAGCTTCTCAGCCAGAGGGACACTGGTGAGGAAGTTGTCCATTGTGGTGTTGCGACCTATGAGAGGAGGGAAAAGCTAGCAAACGACTGTGGGTCGTTTCTGACCAATATGTGTAAAGTTGAGGTAGAAATACAAAAGCTGTGCTTGTCCATACTGTAAGAAAGGAAAAATTAAAATGATTATTTGTGGTCAAAAAAAGACAAGATATTTACCACATACTTGGAAGAGTGACTGATAAAGTTAATTCAAATTTAAGATATATCATAGAAACACTGAGCTATACAATAAATAACAAAGAAAATGAATATGGGTTGTTTTGGACCCATGTTGGAGGGGTACTGATACAAAAAGGTTTTTTATAAAAAAAGTAAAAAAATAAAATAATTATGCATGGTGGTCTAAAACAAGTGAATCAGCCTATCTATCTCACCTGTCACAGCTCAATCACCCTCATCTACCTCACCCTGTCACAGCTCAATCAGCCTCATCTGCCTCACCTGTCACAGCTCAATCAGCCTCATCTGCCTCACCTGTCACAGCTCAATCACCCTCATCTACCTCACCTGTCACAGCTCAATCAGCCTCATCTGCCTCACCTGTCACAGCTCAATCAGCCTCATCTGCCTCACCTGTCACAGCTCAATCACCCTCATCTACCTCACCTGTCACAGCTCAATCACCCTCATCTGCCTCACCTGTCACAGCTCAATCACCCTCATCTACCTCACCCTGTCACAGCTCAATCAGCCTCATCTGCCTCACCTGTCACAGCTCAATCACCCTCATCTACCTCACCCTGTCACAGCTCAATCACCCTCATCTGCCTCACCTGTCACAGCTCAATCAGCCTCATCTGCCTCACCTGTCACAGCTCAATCACCCTCATCTGCCTCACCTGTCACAGCTCAATCACCCTCATCTACCTCACCTGTCACAGCTCAATCACCCTCACCTACCTCGCCTGTCACAGCTCAATCACCCTCATCTACCTCACCTGTCACAGCTCAATCAACCTCATCTGCCTCACCTGTCACAACTCAACCAGCCTCATCTGCCTCACCTGTCACAGCTCAATCAGCCTCATCTGCCTCACCTGTCACAGCTCAATCAGCCTCATCTACCTCACCCTGTCACAGCTCAATCACCCTCATCTACCTCACCTGTCACAGCTCAATCACCCTCACCTACCTCGCCTGTCACAGCTCAATCACCCTCATCTACCTCACCTGTCACAGCTCAATCAGCCTATCTATCTCACCTGTCACAGCTAAATCAGCCTCATCTGCCTCACCTGTCACAGCTCAATCAGCCTCATCTGCCTCACCTGTCACAGCTCAATCAGCCTCATCTGCCTCACCTGTCACAGCTCAATCAGCCTCATCTGCCTCACCTGTCACAGCTCAATCACCCTCATCTGCCTCACCTGTCACAGCTCAATCAGCCTCATCTGCCTCACCTGTCACAGCTCAATCACCCTCATCTGCCTCACCTGTCACAGCTCAATCACCCTCATCTACCTCACCTGTCACAGCTCAATCAGCCTCATCTGCCTCACCTGTCACAGCTCAATCAGCCTCATCTGCCTCACCTGTCACAGCTCAATCAGCCTCATCTGCCTCACCTGTCACAGCTCAATCAGCCTCATCTACCTCACCTGTCACAGCTTAAGCAACAATACACTCTTTTAATAATAACACCATCCTTTTCGCTGCCTTTTGCCTTCGAGTTCAGTTCAAGAACAGAGTCAGAGGATGGCCACACATTTAACACCAAGTTGAATCTAAAACAAATGTCAGGATGTGATTGATCATCATAAGATCTGAAGAATCAAACAATAAATAAGTCTCATCCAAACAGAGGAGAAACGATTCAGCATGAGCCTCATAAACACGTGAAAACACGTCAACTTGAAGTGAGACATGAGTTTTAAGACTTTGTAGCTGTATTTGCAAAACAAGATTTTATGCTATTCCAAATAATCAAACTACAGCTGTTATAGAGGAGTGAAGCAGCAAAATAAAAACAACCTTTAAGACAACCAGTCAACTCCAAGGTTAGGCACGAAGAAAGCTGTCAGCTGATCTTCTGGGGGAAAGACAGGTGAGACCAAACCAACTGAAACATCATCAACTAGTGAGTCAAATAAGAGATAATTGCAAAATAAAAGCATAGTTTGACACTACAGTTGATATGAAATATAAGATGATTTTTTACTCAAAAGGAAGAGCTGATTCTTTACTCTCAAATTAAAGTTTTATTTAAAGTATTTTATTTTACAAAAGACTGTTTCAGATTTGTTTTTACAAATTTTTGGCAGTAGTGACAAGACTGTGACACCTTGGAGCACAAGAATTTAAAGTGTAAACATTGACTAAGGTTTACTAACTCTACTTCAAGCCTTCTAGTGGATTTTGCTCATGATCACTCAGATTGTTCTGATGTTGGTTAGTAACTGATATAACAAGGTAAAACAACATAAAACAGCAGCTGACGTACCTTCCCGCCTCTTCTGGCTGTATTTACGTGGACGATTTCTAAAAGACTAATCTGTGTTTGAAGGTGGTTTAAAGTTTAAAAGCTTAAATAAATAAAAAAGTTGCTCAACAATAAACTGGTGAATTACTTTTCTGTGCCTGTCCCCTGCCTTGCGATCCCCTTTTGGGTCTTTTGGGGCGAGATGCCCCACTACTGTTCAACTGGCCCCTCCTCGCCAAATATTTAGAACTTATTCACACTAAACTGAACAGGAGCCTCATTCAGACAGAAACAAAAGCTTTAAGGCTTTTTCATAATGTATGTTTAAAACGCTGATTCATGTCAATTAAAAATATCTTTGGACTATGACTATATCTAAAATCATTTTGTTTTATTTTATTCATTGTTCCATCATATTCAAGAACATCACAGTTTTAAAGGGGTTTTATGATCTTTAATTACAGACGGTTCATCTCCCAGTTATTCAGAGATGTAGAAGTTCTTTTGGTTCAACTTTATCTTACTACAAGATGCACAGAGAGGAAAAAAGCTCCAAATATACAGGAATCTCCTTTTTAACGGATCAAACCAACATTTCTAACGTTTATCAGCTTCCAGTCTTCAACAGGATCATCACACGACATTTTAACACAAAACAAAAACAAGTCAAAGTGCAGATTTCCACACTGATAAATAACCCAACGAGAGCAACAAAAATCAAAGAGCATTCGTAAAAACACTTCACAGCAATAAAACTAGCTCTGATCTGATGATTATAAAATAAAAGCTAAGTTGTCAAAAACATGTCAGATAAAATAAAGATAAGTAAAAAAAAGCAAACAACTTTAACAAGAAATGGTGATAAATATATTTGTAAGAATGAGCAACAAGAAAATTCCCCAATAAATTGAAAGTGAAGTCCTTGTTCATCATTCCAGATAATAAACTATTATGAAGAAGACCTAAATGTTTCTCTGCTTCATGATAAAGGTTTTAATGACACACAGACTGACAAATGTTTTGAGCCTGAACAAAAAAATAACAACAAATTATTATCAGAAGGTCAGTTAAAGTTTCATCAAACCCGCCCTGCGGGGGCGAGTTGTTGTTTAGTGGAGATATGTATCATCACTGGTTAAAGAATCTCCTCTCTGTATCTGTCTCCATGGAGATGAACTCTAATGATGATGATCCTTGTTTTACCAGTGAGGGAGAAGCTGCCCCACACCATCACTCTGCCTCCACCAAAAACTGTGTCCTATTAGTCCAGAAATCATCATCATGTTCTTCATGTCTTCTACAATCTACGAGCCTATGATCCAACTGCTTTAGGTAGAATCTCATAGCTGAACATGAAGTTCCTCCACATGTTCAGGTTCCATTGTGCATGTAGCAGACACCAACACACATGGACCAGTTCATGAGACCAGAGACTGACTCTGCACAATCTGTTCTGGATCGTCTGGTTAGAGAGCTGTCGGCCATGTTGTCCTGCAGAACATGACTGAAGATCAGACTGTCTGTGGTTCCTAGCTTGAAGCTGCCCTGTGGTACAAGCTGTACTCAGATCAGTCTGACACCAGCTGACTGCTGTAGTAGGGTCCATGTTCACACATGCCTGATTGTCAGCACCAGAACTCTAATCAGGAGTCAGAAGCAGAAGGAGCTGTTGGACATTGGACTCAACAGACATACAGACATGTTCCTCACAAAGGAGGTTCTATTTAGAGGAATAAACTGACTTTCCAACAGTGTAGAAAATACTGCCAAGATTAATTTTTACTACAAATTGCTCCAAAACAAATTGTCCTACTTTTTGTACTAAGTTTATATCCCTGCAACTAACATACCAACCTAAGAATGATCTTCTGTACGGTCTCACCTCTGAATCTGTACTACAAAATGTCCAAAAACTATTTCCTTGTGAAGTGAAATCAGACACCAGAGTTTGACCCAGACTGTGTGAAGCTCCTTGGGGAGTTTTATGCTATTAGACTGCATCAGATAATACTACACAGGATGTTCTTTTAACACAGCTTCCTACAGCAGTACTCCCTGCTGTGTTATCTTCTGTATATACAAGTCCCTCCCTTGTTTTTCACATTCCAGCATTTAGCCTGATCCACTCCAGCTTCTGTGATGTTTGTTACTTGAGTTTTTGTATCACATGTTGTTTAACTACAAATAAGCACTTTTTTAATTTTGACCACTGGATCCAACACATTTAAAGGTTGGATATGTGACACGAATACCACAGTGACACCTAGTGTGTGGATGTTGTAGTTGTAACAATATACGGTAGTTTCCTGCTGTCGGGATGCAGGTTTGAAACATCTGAGACTGCTTTGGACAAATGAGCAGGTCTGGTCTGTCTCGTGTGTAAAAGCATCAATAGAAGGTATTATCTGAAGAATAATTGGGGGGATGTAACTGTGGGATTGTTGCTGGACTGGCTGCATGGACAGGAAACACTGCAGACAGACAGGATGTTGCCCCTCATGCCAAACTCTTTAGATTAGATTACACTGGCACACTGAGAGCAAATTACAAACTACACAAGTCAGACTTTCTTGGAATGTTTCACCCACATTATATCTGAACCTCAGAGGAATTTTTGGACGCTTGTAATGTTAAATTTTACATCAGACCTGAATACCAGAACGGACCTGCAGCAAAGGATATAACTGTTTTCAAATATTTTATTCTTTTAAAAACATGATTTTGATGTACGATAGAAATTAATGCTTGTCATTTTTACAAATAATTCCTTTTTCTGAGTGTCTTACTTTTTATATTTTTATATTTGCTGTCCAGTCATGCCTGGGGACATTTTGGTGGAACTACAGTTTACCATTCACAAATTATTGAATATTTTACTGTTAATAATTTCTACAGAATTACTCTACATGACTATTTTCCAAACTTCCCTCTTCCACCTTAAAAAAATACAGAAAACAACAATTATTAATCAATATATGAAGACAAATGGCCAGGGATTGTGTTTCTCTAATTCAATGCAATGTTGTCTTAAATCATAACTGAAATCATTAATTTGTTTTTTATGAGCCTCCTTGATTTATGTTTTTTATCTTGTAGGAATCTGCACTACCTTGTGTAGTTTTCTCTTCTTTTCTTTGCTATTTGTTCTCATTAATGTAGAAATTTTTGTGAAACTTTGTGTTGTTTGACTATTGAATTGGAGTAGACATTAAATAAGTTTATACTTCTGCCTACCCCCCCATCAAACATGTCAGTGAAGGTAAAACAGTTTTTTTTTAATTATTATTATAACTGGAGAAATCTCCATTCTGTTTTGTGTGTTGGACTGTTGCAGTTAAGCTGTTGACATTTTGTTTCTTACTTTAGCAGAAGAAACTGATCAGTGGTCTTTACAGGGTTTATCATCTCAGTACGTTACCACGTCTTTCTCACAGAGTCCAAAGAAGGTTTTTTTGGGATGGAGGAACATAAAGTGGAGTAAAGTGTCTACTGCCACCTTGTGATGCAAAATATTTTGCAGTATCATGTGAACAGTGATGAAAAAAAAATCCTGTGATGCTTTAACAACTTGAAATTCTCCAATTCTCACTTTAAATTAATCACTTTTGCTCCGAAACAGTTTGAAATGAATTCCATTTCTAATAATACTTGTTTAATTCTAGACTGTCACACAATAAAGACTTAAAACATCTCTGATGACAATAATATTATGTGAATTTATTAGAAGTCTGGGTTGATCATATTAAATTTGGGGGATTTTTCCCTCCCATTTAGTGCGTTATATAAGTGTTTGTAGTTGTAAAAACTCTGTGTCATTCAGATCAGAATGACTCAGACTCAAAGAAACATTATTGTCATTCTTAGAAATTAAGAATAAAACATGATCACAGACATCAGCATTTAAAAAGGAAAAAAAAAAAACTCACTATGTGAAAAGAACAAAAAAATTAATAGCCATGCAGTCGTGATAGGATGATATTAAGGAGTCTCTTCCATTAAAAACAGTGTTTCTGAGGTTTCTGTTGAATATTTTAGCTCCACAGGTGTTCTTACCTTCATAGTGGGTGAAAACAGGTCAACAACTTCTCTTTCAGTTTTAATCTCTCAAACTACGCAGGTGGTGATAAAACCCGAGTTCTAACGGCCTGTATCTGTTTCATCACAACTCCTTTGTTCGTTAGTATTCATCAGCTCCTGCAGTTGAAACCACACCTAGCATGCTGCTGGCTAAAAGCTGTTAGCATGAGACGTGGCAAACAGGAAGAGAGAACGTCTGACGTTGCCATGCACAGGGCAGGAAACAGTATACCTTGCTCTCATAGGCTAGTTTGTTAGCCAATCAGAGTCCAGCAAATTCGAATAATGAATATGAACAAGCTGCTGACGAAGCCTAACGGAACAAGCCAAATTTTAATACAGACAGATTGAAAGGTCTGTTAATCAGTGTTTCCTGATGTTTTTTAGATATAAAATGTTTCATATTACTGGTTAATACTTAAGAAATAACCACAAAGTCATGAAATTTGTATGAAATGAACTCTTTAAAAAGTAAAGTAAATAAATTATAATGAACTGTATGAAAAAGTTAGTTCCAAGGATTAATATCAAATGAAAGGAGGCTGAACAGTGTACATCATTTAAACATGGAGCAAGAAAATAAAAGCAGCAGGTGGCAGCAGCTCCTTTACAGCAACGTGTAAAAGACATCATCGTTACTGTTTGAAGTTTTCTCATTAAAACAGATGAAGAAGAGAAGTGGGCAGAAAAAAAAATGTTTCATCGAGGCATTTCAGGCTAATACGAACTAACTAACATGTTTAAAGACACACCAGTCTGTAAGCACTAACATGTTTGTGATGTCACAGAACCCACAACAAAACAAAACAGGTTAGACGACACTATCTTTAAACAGAGTAAAAATCCTTCTTTTAAATCTGGATTTAACTTTCTTCAGTATTAAACACACCTGTTTTGTTCTTCTTTAGTTTGGAATAATACAATTAGACAAAGAATTTTGATAAATGAGCTGGCCAGTCAAAGCAGGAGGAACTTTCCTCTTAAACTGACTGATAAAAAGTTTGACAGTTACACGTTTTGTTTCTGAAAAAAATATATAGGCCTATATACATATAGATATATGAACAATGTATAAAATGAGATCAATGTTTAGTTGTTCTATTTACTATAAGTGGCTGTGTCATAATAAAAAAAAAATACTTTTACACCATCTTCTTGCTTTGTTTGCACAACATCAGAGCCGCAGGGCATGTGAATCTGGTCCCCCCACCCCTGCTACGTCACGCCCCACGCTTCCCTTCCTTTACCTCCGCAGAGCAAGCAGTGAGTTTAGCTGCAGGTAACGTTCTCTAGCTCCGCCCTTTTCAGGTCCACCACTCTCAGGCCTGTTATAGTCGACGCATGCGCAGATTGTTATTATGACCTATGTTATTAAACCCTTTCCTAACCTCAACACAACCCCTTACCTTAACTCATTTTGTGTAGGACAAGAACAACAAGAACTTTTAAACACAAACGTCATATAGATTGCGTTGATTGCGGTAATCTCCGCGTGAACCGTCGGCTGGCGTGCCTAACGGTTGGGGTCTCCGAGTGGTGCTGGGAGTTTGCGGTTGTATGTCGGGGATGGGGCGCAGAGCTGCATTCCTGCGGCCACATCAGACCGTCCCATTTCATGAAAACAGATGGAACATTCGAGCCCCTCCGCGGCTCAAAAACACTCATGTGCAACAATGAATAAAATGCAAGTGGGTTTTAATCTGTATTTTATGTCTTAAGTTGATGCTGCTGTCAGCGGTGATCCACACAGACACGGAGGCAGACAGTTATTTGATGACAGCAACCCCCCCGCGGTCCATTTGAAGTGGACTGTCCCTGCGTCTGCCATGTTGGATGCAGCTCCAGAAGCGGCAGGAGTTCCCGAAAAAAAGTTCTGTTCAGTCGTCTACCTGCATTTAGATACGGCCTAATTTTATTATTTTTACAAAACGGATAACATACGTGCATATTTATATATATGTATGTATATATATTGTCCCAAGGCAACCCGGGAAAACACCGCACGTCCTCTTCGGCCCTCCTGCCCGGAGTCGGACCGGAGATGATCCGGTTGCAGGCCACAGCAACCGGAGCCCGCATGGAATTTTTGTAATTAGAAGAAAAGATTAAACCCAGTTTAGGGATCATCGTAGCGGGGTGGCAGTAATAACTTGCAGCCATGAACAGCCATCCTCCTCCCCGCAGGACGGTTAACATGGGCTCCCTGCTCCTCACCCCGCAGGAGAACGACTGTCTGTTCGGATACCTGGGCAGGAAATGTGCCGTAAGTTCCACCTTCTTCCCTCAGCAGGTGTTCAGGTGCATCATCAGGTTAGAACAGGCTGTGTCGAACTGAACAAACTCATCCTTCAAAAGTTGTTGACGTTAAATGACCGTGTGGTTTGATTTATTGGATCAGCGTGGCGGAGCGATCCAAACAATCCACAGTAACAATTTGAAAATGTTTCACATCCCTTATTAAAATGTACTTAAGCTGTAAGACATCATTTGATGAAGGATTTTGAAGCAGTACATCGAGTTTTTCATGTGAGATTGTAAATGAAAGTTACAAATCTGCAGATTTTAATGTTAAAAAACCAAATGAGCTCTATTTAATGGTCATTTCTATTTTATCTGTATTTCTTACATGTAATATTAAATAATGTTCACATTATTTTCTAAAATGCAACATTAGGTAAAATATTGTGAATGAATTATCTTATTTTATCAAAGACCGTCTTATATTTCCTTCATGTGAGAGAATAAGCTGGAGACCTGTGTGATATAAACATGATGATGAAGATCTAAAAACTCTGTTTATGTTCACCAGCCTTTAGCATCAATAATCCACCCCATATGTTACTCGTATGTTGAGTTAAAATGTGAAACGTAAAGTTTAGGTTTATTGTAGTGCAAACGCTCCCTTGGGATGTTGATATTGTGCAAAATGAAACTGTGATGAATTTGGAAACTTAGTGCAGCATGCAGAGACCGATGTGTCTGAAGGGTTGGGATTAGGATTAGCTTCGTCTTGTACATGTAGAGTCCAGTGTGATGTTGTAACTTGTGCCGTCCTGAATGATGTCCAATGAGTTCTCTGTGTTTCCAGATTGGGATCTGTTGGATAAATAAGATGGAATATAAAAACATTAGTGTTTCACTGATACTGAGTCCCTTTTTAAAAGATGAGCTTTAACTGGTTTCAACTGTGAAATTATGCTAAAAAACACACACATTTTTGGTGGAATCAAATAGTATTGGTGCTTTTTGCACAAGTCAAAACCAAAAACTTTTGCGCAACATTCATGCAAATGTTCTCAACCCACTTTGGTCACAGAGTGATTGAATGATGCCTTAATTTCTTAATAATTAATGACTATTTTATTTGTGGTTTTGTAGCAGTCAGCATGTCAGTTACATCATATCTACCTTAAATACCCCACATCTCACATCTGATGAGGATTCCAGACCTCGGTCTCTTGCAAACATTTCAAGACAAATTCCAAATACTGTTCACAGTTTGTTCCTGCAAACTTTGCCCTGAACAATAAAACCTAGAATTTCTGCAGAAACATTCTTGAAAATGTGAAGTTGTTTTCACAGCGACTCACCTGGCGGCTGTGAGAGGGACAAACCTCCCTGTGAAGCGCTTTGGAAACCGGCTCGGACCGTATGTTGCTACATGACTCTGTTTACAAAATGTTGTTTCTCACTTTGTTTGGAAACAAAACCTGAACGTCTGACCACTGTTCAAACACTTCCTGTAAATTTGCATCATTTTACAGGAAGTATTTTCTCCAGTACCTGGAAGAAATGGTCCCAAAACTCTGCTGCAACCTGAACATTTAGATTTGTTTTGACTACAAGCAGAGAAGAATTTAGGAGAAAATTAAAGTTACAAAGTATTTATTTATTTACGTATTTGTAGACTCCATGATTAGAAAATATTTATTATTTTGTCTCTTGAACTTAATTTGAATTATCAATGCAAATATGTGAAGCCGGGATCAAGTCGGACTTGTTTGGTAACAAGTCGTGTGTAAAAGGTTAAAATAAAAAACCCTACGATACTCGGCAGGATGAACTTACAGGGAGAATTAAATCCATAAGGAGCATTCAGAGCTCTGACTGTCCCACTTTTTTAATTTCTTACAAGTTTAAAATACAGGAATGAAGGTAAAACAGTAACAAATAAAGGTAAATCTGTGAAACACAATGTAGAAGTAAAATCAGACTATATTAACTGTCTGTGTGAGTAGGAGGAAGATGAGACACGATTGTACTGATTCTTATTCTGTTATGTGAAGCAGCTGAAGTCGCGTGTTGGATTCTAGATTCTAACAACTCGTTTTTCTGCACGCGTATATAAGACGGTCGACTTTTAGTGGACAAACTGCTTAAAAATGGTGGAGAAAGTAAGATGATACCTGCCTCTCTGTGGACTGAACCACAGATAATAAACTGTATCATGAGACTGTTTCGCCGTCGTAACATTAACTTCACCCCGTCACCAGCAGCAGAATCTCAAATAACCTGAAACATTCTGTAGTCACATCAAATGTTCTTTTATAAACGTCATTGTTTCCTTCACACCCATAACGACCATCAATGTTTTAGATTACGTTTTCTTTCTTTACTGAATCAGATGTTAGATTCACAGTTGCATAGTTGCACTGTAGGAGTTTGTTCTAAATAGATTTTTTATATATATAAATAAACTAAGCATAATGGAATTTAATTATATTCAAGTAGTTTTTTTTTCTTATTTTTTACCAAGTTTGATATTGATCCTTGTACTTCCTTAAAGAGTCCCTTCCATTAAAAACAGTGTTTCTGAGGTTTGTGTTGAATATTTTAGCTCCACAGGTGTTCTTACCTTCATAGTGGGTGAAAACAGGTCAACAACTTCTCTTTCAGTTTTAATCTCTCAAACTACGCAGGTGGTGATAAAACCCGAGTTCTAACAGCCTGTATCTGTTTCATCACAACTCCTTTGTTTGTTAATATTCATCAGCTCCTGCAGTTGAAACCACGCCTAGCATGCTGCTGGCTAAAAGCTGTTAGCATAAGACGTAACAAACAGGAAGAGAGAACGTCTGGTGTTGCCATGCACAGCAGGACAGGAAACAGTATACCTTGCTCTCATAGGCTAGTTTGTTAGTCAATCAGAGTCCAGTAAAATTGAATAATGAATGTTAATGAGTTGCAGCCTGAAGCCTGACGAATCTTCACGCAGATTGATTGAAAGGTCTGTTAATCAGTGTTTCCTGATGTTTTTTAGATATAAAATGTTTCATATTACTTAATACTTAATACTTCAGAAATAACCAGAAAGTCATGAAACTTGTGTGAAATGGACTCTTTAATATGTTAAAGATAGACTACTTGTTTTATTTGGATATTGTCTTTAGGGTTTAATTCAGTCTTTTAAAACAGAAACAAACATAATGACTTCTCAGTTGTCTTTAATATTGTTTATTCTTTTCTTTTTCACTCACACTTCAGGCCTCTACGCTGAATCGAATGGATTTATTAGATGGGGTTTTCTGCAGTTCTTTTGAGGTCTAATCTGGGTCTGACTTAGACTCATTAAATCCACTGAAGTGTTGCCGCAGCACTAACTACAGTCATACACACACACAGCTCTGTCATGATAGAGGAAGTGTGCTTCATTTGCATTCAGTCAGACTCTCCTAATGTTCCCAGGGACTGGGAGTCCTAAAATTTGGGCTTTACAGCCTCACAGATATGAAAGAATCAGAGTTGAGGCGAACGACCTGTTAAAGATTCAGCATGTTTTTGACTATAAAAATTAGGGATTAATGTTTCAAGCAAAAATATGATTCAAGTTCATGGGTAACTTCAAATCCTTTGTAGATCTCAGACCTCCACCAAACACCTCAGTTCCCTTCATGTTGTGTTTCACACCAAAGATAAAAGTCTCACTTTTGCTGTATCGACATTATCAGATTCCTTCACCATGAAAACACATTTAGCAATGATGGCTGGGCGGTATACCGGTTCATATCGAAAACCAGTGTTTATTTTGTTTATGATATGAATGTTTTTACATACCGCTGTACCGGTGAACAGCTAAGACAACGTCTGGAACTTTGACCATTTTCAGTGCTACACGCTAAGACCACACGTGAAAAATTACATTTTGAATGAAGAATTGCTGCTGGCGGGGGCTGTAACAGGAATGCATAAAATACTGCCCCTATTGGTGATCATATTTTGAGGAGGCTGTGCAACAAAAACACGGTGCTGTGCATATGACAGTAAAATGGACTATTTAACCTCTTAAGCCCCAACGTCCCCCAATCGGGGGACTTAGGGAAATGAAATCACTCATTTATTCTTGTGTTCCATCTTAATTTTCTCTGAGTCAGTGACCTAAATACTGATACTTACACATCTAAACAAATTTCACAAGTGTTCCCTTTATTTTGACACCAAAACTATTCAAATAGACCTTGTAGATGCAGACCTAAAAAAGGGCTTGGGGCTTAAGAGGTTAAAGCCAATCTAATGCAGTAATTCTAACAAGGGTAGCATTGATTGTATAAAAAATACTGTCAAATACCATAAAACCATTATAATTTAGAAAAAAAGCATGATGTGAACATTTTACCATACCGCCCAGACCTATTAGCAACTGGATTGACATTGATCTCATTATTAGTTCAGTAGTTATTCATGAAAATCACTTTTTCAGTAATGATGGTTTTCTTCTGGATCGAGCTCCAGATCCTTTGAAGGAAGATCAGATCTGTTACACACATCTGAGTCCACATTGTACCAAAATCTACTCACTTCTTCTTCGGACCATTTCTGATCTTTCGTGAGAATTTCATCAAAATCCATCCAGAACTTTTTGCGTTATTCAGGTAACAGAGAGAACAAACCCTGGTGAAAGCAACGCCCTGTTGGAGGTAATAATTATTTGATTATTCTTTTAATATCCCACCATGTCCACCACCACATCACACACACAGGTAGAGACCGAGATCCGGCCCCTCAGTTTGTTACAAGTTTCAGCAAAACAAAAACAAACTTACATAGAAATAAAAATATGAAATGAAAAAATAATGAAAATCTTATTTAATTTATCTCATTCACTCCACTTACGTCCTCATGCTTGTTCTTCCAATCAGAGTCGACATCAGAA
Organism: Pachypanchax playfairii; assembly: GCA_006937955.1. NCBI lineage: Eukaryota > Metazoa > Chordata > Actinopteri > Cyprinodontiformes > Aplocheilidae > Pachypanchax > Pachypanchax playfairii. The sequence continues at coordinate 3,293,753 of SSNP01000042.1, read as the reverse complement.
GCTTTACCTTGTTTTCATGTTCCACTGCTATAATGGAGAATTGTGTATTTAAGCTTAAAAGTTCCATAAAGCTGGACTTTCATTCAGAATATGAATTGCAGATGGAACAGATTCATGTCTCGAATGTTTCTACATTTTGTCACGTTATAGCTTCAAACTGCAGAGTATTTAACTGGGATTAAGCACATACTCGTGTCTCGTTCAGGAAGCAACAGGAGGAGGTTTTCATAAGGTTTTAGAGATAAAACCAGAAGAGTGTGGAGTTCATTAGGATTCAGCCTTCCTGGGTCAGAACCATTACAGCTGCACGTCTTTTAGGGTTTTTACTCACCAGCTTTTCATCATACAGACTGAAATGTTTTTACATATTTTTGATTAACCAGTGAAATAGTTCAAACTCTTTGAGGTTGGATGGGAACACAGATTACCTGTTGGATTTAGGTCTGGACTTTAGGCTAGACCCTTTCATTGTAGTCCTGGTAGCATGTTCAGGGTCGTCCTGCTGGAAGGTGAACCTTCAACCCAGTCTGCAGCCTCTAATAGGGTTTAACCAGATCCATCTTCTCATCCGCTCAGAAGACCTTCCCTGTTCCTACATTACCACAGCATGATGTTGCCATGTTTCTAGAGGAGATGGTGACTTCAGGATGCAGAATTAGAAAGTTATTTCTTATACAGGTTAGCTGGTGTGGATACAACCTAAAGAGGACGTCCTTTCAGCATCGTCTCCAGTCCAGCAGACACTCAGCCGTACAGAACCTTGTAAAAGTGCTCGTACTTCTTCACAGGAATTTTTACTTTGGCCAAAAAGTTCTAGTTTGGTTTCATGACCAGAACACCTTCCATGTGTTTTCTATGTCTCCCATATGATTTTCTACAAACTGTAAATGATTCTTCTCTTAACAACAGCTGTCTGCGACTGTACAGCTCTGATCTGTGGACTAATACTTGTGCTGTCGACAGATTCTCACACCTGAGCTGTGAATCTCTGACAGTTTAGGTGCCCCTCCATGTTTCTGTAGGTTTGCTGTTGTGTTGTACTCCTTTCTAACCTGCACATTTCAATCAAAAATGCACTGACTCACTGGTTAAGCTGTTTGCACAGTTTGTATTTATCATATGGGTCTCAAATTTGTGATGTCATCACTCATAACTCCGTCTGCACATGCCAGTTTGTAATATCCAAGATGGAGAAGTTTTCACATTTGTGTTTTTTGGGTTGTTTTGTTGCTACTCGAGTGCAGACGTCACGGCAGAAAACGCTGCAGTCATTTTGTATTCGCTGGTCACCAAATGTCAGGTTGCTAGCTGATGCAGCTAGCAGAGAGTTTGGAGTCAGTTCCTTGGTTTCCTTCCTCTACAGAACCTTTATAGGGCTTTTATTTGCCAGTTTTCAGAATTTGCTTATGTGATGCAGAGTGGTGATTTCACAGTAAAAGGTGCTTCCTGCTGCTGCTCTGACCTGCCACTTTATAAATCACTGAGGAGGAAGCCGCCCGAGGCATTTCCTGTTTCCTCCTCCAGCTGCTGGAGTGACTCTGCTGCAGAGGGAGGAATGCTGCTAAAGGATTTAGCACAGCATGACCTCAGCAGAAACCTTAGGACCACAAGTGAGAACAGCGCAGGACCGAGGACTCTTAGCTGGACTCGATCCTGTTCTGCACAAATAAAAAAACTATCAGATTTTTTTTTTTTTTTAACAAAGCGACCTGCTGAATCTGAGTCATACGATTGTGTAAATTAAATGTTCCCGTCCTGTTTATTTCTTGTAAATCTTTTTTTCCTGATGTGCTGTTCAGGAACCAGATGAGCTCTCAGGATTTTCTGCCGTTTACAGACATCGTCTGATTTAAAGAGGTTAAAATGTTGCATCACATCTTCCCTGATGACTGTTTGACTGTTAATACTCACATCTTCTACTTTCCTAGACTGATTCTTGTTCTTTATTAAACCTGGTCCTGCCTCTGTGTTTAGACCCTGTGTTCAGCCGTGGTCCAGGTGTACTCGGCCGAGCGGAGCTGCAACTGGGTAAAGAGATGCTGTGGAGTTGCCTGCCTGGTCAAAGACAACCCCCAGAGATCTTACTTCATCAGGGTGTTTGACATCAAGGTGAGCCGCCCCATCCTGCGAGGGGGTTGTATGTAAACGTGTTCATCGAGTCACATGGTTACTGTCACTGTTCCTTTCATCAGGTGTAGCTGGAGAGATGATATGAACGTTAATTGATCTGCCTGTAATTTCCTGATGGATTAGAACTTTATTGTATGACATTAGAACATGATGCTCTACACCTGAACGCAGCTCAGAAAAGAGATGGGCCACATTCGATTTATCTGTGGATGTTTGGGTCAATATAAATCATGATGTTTTCTTTACCTGCTCACCTGTTCAGGGTCGTGGGGATCTGGTGTCTGTCTCCGGTGATCATTGGGTGAGAAGCGGGGTTGCACCTGGACTGGTCACCTGTCCATCACAGAGCCACAAAGAGACAGACCGTCATTCACCCTCATTTTGGGTTCAAATCTGTCATTGCAGTCGGTCTAGATTCAATGAGCCAGAGAGATTCATCTAAACAGAGCGACAGCAGCTTGACATTATCCACACGTTCAGCTTCAAATAGACCAGAAACAAGACGTGAGTTTATTCTAATGTTAATAAAGCTCCGTCTGTTTAGGTGAAGCTTTGCCACATAGAACCTGAATGAAAGCCAGTTAACTCCGTGTTGGAGCAGCTGAATGTTTCCAGCTGAAGTCGGTTAATTAGAGACTGGAATTATTTAAACGTTGCTGGTTTTTATGTACTTTGATTTATTCTTTACACAACTTCACCCAAGACAAATTCCTTGTACTGTGTAAATAATACTTGGCAATAAACCCATTCAGATTCTGGTTCTGGTTCTGATGTGGGGTTGATCATTCTGCAAACTCACCTGCACACAGACGGGGTGTTTCTTAGCATGAAATAGCAAATTACAGGTAAATGTACAAGAAAATGAATATTTGAACACGGAGAAGCAACATAAGAACGATGTAAATCAACAATTAAAATAGTCTGAGGCAATTTTTTATTCATAACAAATGCAATGTCCAGTTTGTTTACATGGAGGGGGTGGGACCTGGAACCAGCCTGTAGGGGGCGCTTGGTTTTCTCTGGTCTAATTTTCATTTGATCACATTATATATGTCCTATTTCCTCAGCAGTACAGTTAGAATCCACCTCTCAGTTTTTTAATGTTTTGTGGTTTTTGCAGGAAGGAAAAATAATGTTTGAACAGGAACTTTACCACAACTTCTCCATCAGCAGCTCCAGGCCGTATTTCATCTCATTTGCAGGAGACGTAAGTGTCCATCTGTTTGTGAGTTGGTCTCACTGAGTAACTGACGTGTTGCTCTGAAGTCTTTCTCTTGTTTAAATAAAAGGTGTATTTACCTGTACTATGTCCCACCCTGTCTCAGAGCTGTCAGATTGGTCTGAACTTTGCTAGTGAAGAAGAGGCCAAACGATTCAGAATGTCAGTCAATGACCTGCTGAACCGGAGACAACGGAAAACAGGTGAGACTCTGTTTTACTGTTTTCACTCTTCAACTGTTGACTGTTTTAACCTTTTACACTGAGCAGACTTTCACTAACCCGGCCTGAATCTCACGTCCAGCCTTTTCCATTCTTAAAGACATAAACATAAAGCAAACAAGTCCAGACATTATCTGAGACGTCTGAGTCTAAGAGGAGGACCAGTTGAAAATAACAGCTGACTAAGTGATCTGTGGGATTATGTGGTTCATCTGGTTATGAATATGAAATCCGTTCTTAAAAGGACAAATTTTAAAGACTGACAGGAGTAACTACAAAGCATGTAGTTGCATCTGTTAACAAACTCTTCTTGTGTTCAGAAACCAACTGTTTGCAGTACAACACTGGGTCTGGAGCAATGTAGTTACACCAAATAAAGAAGCACATAGACGCTGGATGTTTGTCCTGTAAACATTTCCCTCCCTTTTGGAACTTGTTGAGGCTGAAGATGCAGCTTTGGCTTACGATGGCTGGAGACTTTGATTGTAGTGACAACATTACCAACTGTGTGATGTCTCGTATGACTGGGACACAAACTCACCACATACAAACGTTTAGCTAAAACCAACTGACGGGAAATGTGGAAGATGAGCTAAGTTTTGGTTTGGGACAGTTCTCCACCTTCTCTGTGACTCTGGGTTTAGTTTCAACATCTTTACTGATGTTGGTCAGACTCGGTCTTCTTCTTGCTCTTGACACATCACAACTCAAACTGTGGTGATTGAAATGTTGAATGGATTGCAAGCTGACACACTGGTACTGAATCAGTGTCCATCATACACAGCTGGATTTTCAAACCTCTCACTTTTCTTCTTCTTCTGCTCTTCAAGAAGACGTGCTGAACCTTTGCTCTAGTGTGTGTTGAGGACACCAGGCTGCACATGTTCTGTGGCTATTTTCCTTCGTTTCATGACCATCTGAACTGACTCTCATTCTTGAAACATCTGTTGCCTGCTTTGGTTCCATTTCATGTCATTTGTCTTTTGTCTTCTGTTCTGTAACCATATTGTTAATTTTTCTTTTGCAGACAAAAGAGGTGACCCAAAAAATGGTATGTGGAACTTTTTTATCATTGTCCCTTATTTGTTTGGCTGCCTTTGTTTACATACATCATGATATTGAATTTGTTTCAGTATTTGTTGATTCGTGTTTATGTTCAATAAAAATGGAACACAAGCAGCTTTTGTGTTTGTGTGACTCACTCACTGACACACAATCACAGGCCATTTTATTAGAGACACCCCGTGCTTTTGCTGCCATGGACCCTTCAGATCTGCATTGAGTCAGAAATGTTCCTGTGAGATTTTGGTCCATATTGGACATATGTGTTTTTAAAGGGATGGACACTGTCAGCAACAATACTCACATAGGGGTTCTTTAAATAATGCTCAGTTCTTACTAAAAGGCCCAAAGTCTTCCAAGAGGACACTTCCGACATCATTAAACCTCTGAAATCACTCAGACATTTTTATCCCAAGAGTTGCTGCTCACTTGACACCTTGTCTTTTTGGGCCATTCTCTGTAAACTTTGGATACAGTGGTGCATCAGCAGTTTCTGAAATATTCAGACAAGCCCGACTAGCACTAACAGCTATGCTACGTTCAAACCAATTCAGTTCTTCTTTTTCCTCCATTCCGATTCTCTGTAGGAACCTCAGTCACGACGTCTGGATGCCCAAATGCATTGAAATGCTGCTGTGTGATTGGCTGAAAGAATATTTGTGTTAACAAGTGTACCTAGTAAAGTGGCTGGTGAGTGTACAGCAGAGTCTAAGCTAATCTGGTCAGCAGGAAGCCCATATGTGCCATATGTAGAGCACATGGTCTCTTGTTGTTCACTTTAAGCCCTGTTGTGATCCACAGTAGGTATAAGGAATAATCCGCAGTCACTTGTTGTTTTGTTTCAGCTTCATGTTTTCATTATATTTAATTTATTTGTGAAGACATGGAATAAATTACATGTATCTGAAAGTAGGGTACATTGATATTTAGATCTGTTTAATGGTGGTCAATATATTTAATGAGTTGTGCCACAACTAGCTTAGTTAAATGAACAGGTGCATATTCTGAACCAGAACTAGTGCTGGGCATGGTGTCTGTAACAACAGATTTGTGATCATTTTGGGTAGTCCACAAGTGCCCCTGGTACCAGGCTTTCCCCAGGCTAGAGGTCAGTAGTTGTTTTGTGACTGGAGCATCAGACTGGCGGATACTCTGGACAGTGAGGGCAGACCTGTAAACTCATCACTATGTAATGATGTGCTGGATCTGGTTGCAGGTTACGATGCTTGCCGGACCTTCTAAACATAAACAAGTGGTATGGGGGACTGGGACCATCTAGTGGAAGGAGGCCCCTCGGTAAACCTTTGGTAAAGTCTTTACCATATTCCACGGGTGGTTGTGTCCATAGAATCTGAATGGGAAATGCTCAAACCCTGCATTGTAGATGCAGTTTCCAGTACCTGTAGCCAGAACAGTTGTAGTTCCTGATGCAGTGTCAGCAAGAGAACTCGTTGATGGATACCAGCAGGGATGGAAGCTGTCAAACTGTCAGTTCCAGAGGACCCCCTGAAGCAGCTTGTACCAAGTAGCCAGAAGACCTACAGGTTCAGGAGCTACAGAAGAAGAAATCTGGGTGTGGGAGGAATTAGGAGAATCTGTGAAGAAATACTCAAGTGAGCCTCAAGGAAGTTCTGGCAAACTGTCCAACTCCGAAAACAAAAGCAGCCTGTGTTTGGTTTGAGTGAGGAACTGCTTAGCCAAACTAGGGACAATTCTTGGAAGAAGTTGATGAGATTGTAAAAACGCTCCTTGTGCCGGGAGTGAATAAGAATTGTCAAAAGTTGCCGAAGACTCTTTCCATTGTGGGCTGTCATGGCTGACATCTCTAATAAATGTCACATTGAAGACCAGGATAACACCTGTGAACAGGTGAACTGGGATGATAATTATTGCGTTCCAAACTTATTCTTTGTTCTGAATTTGATTCTGGAATCGCTTCCAGTTTGATACTCACAGCATTGAGTACTTCAATAACCACCAGTACAACTTACAACTTGACTTTTCTTGTTATTACTGTTGCTTTGGATCAACACATTTATCATTATAATGTGGTTGGTTAGCCATCACCTGTTTGTCCTTCTGGATCTGGAAGTCCCACATGAGTGCCTCAGGGTTGTCCTTCAGTCCAGACTTCTTTAGTCAATGGTAGGACTTACTAATATCAGCCACTTCCTCAGTCAGCGTTGGTACATGCGATGCTGGGCGTTATCCATCCATTATAGTTCTTCCTGTTTCAGGTTGGTTTCAAAAAGTTTTTTCCTTAACAATTTTGAATTTAGGAACTTAGTTTCCCTGTAAAAGCTTTACTCAAATTATGTTAATCTCATTTTATTTTATATTTGTTTGCTGATCGGAAATACACTATATCACCAAAAGTATTGGCTCACCCATTCAAATGATCAGAATCAGGTGTCCTAATCACTTGGCCTGGCCACAGGTGTATAAAGTCAAGCACTCAGGCATGCAGACTGTGAAGCAGGACATTTGTGAAAGAATGGGCCGCTCTCAGGAGCTCAGCGAATTCCAGTGTGGAACTGTCATAGGATGCCACCTGTGCAACAAATCCAGTCGTGAAATTTCCTCTCTCCTAAATATTCCACAGTCAACTGTCAGCTCTATTATAACAAAATGGAAGCGTTTGGGAACAACAGCAACTCAGCCACGAAGTGGTAGACCACGTAAAGTGATGGAGAGGGGTCAGCGGATGCTGAAGCGCATAGTGCAAAGAGGTCGCCGACTTTCTGCACAGTCAATTGCTACAGAGCTACAAACTTCATGTGACCTTCAGATTAGCCCAAGTACAGTACGCAGAGAGCTTCATGGAATGGGTTTCTATGGCCGAGCAGCTGCAGCCAAGCCAAACATCACCAAGTGCAATGCAAAGCGTCGGATGCAATGGTGTAAAGCACGCCGCCACTGGCCTCTAGAGCAGTGGAGACGCGTTCTCTGGAGTGATGAATCACGCTTTTCCATTTGGCAATCTGATGGATGAGTCTGGGTTTGGAGGTTGCCAGGAGAACGGTACATTTCAGACTGCATTGTGCCGACTGTGAAATTTGGTGGAGGAGGAATTATGGTGTGGGGTTGTTTTTCAGGAGCTGGGCTTGGCCCCTTAGAATGTGTTAGTGTTGGTAAAACAGGACGTCATTTGAATGTGTATTGCAGATCTACATGCAAAGAGCTGCTTGATTGTTTCATTTGTTGGGTGCATTTTACAGCTAATCATTCACACATTTTCTAACTTTTTACTCCAGTTTGTGCAGAATGATTCAGGTTGTTGCTGCTTGTTTTTGGTCTCTGTTAAATGCTGTTTTATTCAGATGTTGATGTTGCCCTATTGTTGTATGCTAATGTAGTTTCACTGTTGCTTTTCTTCTATTTAAGTATTGGTCTTTTGTTTTGTGGTCGTCCTCCATCAGAATAAAAGCATAACTATCCCACTGAATCATGGCCGCCAGGCAGTACATGGTCACATGAATTAATCAAAATACTGAATCATTTTTTGCCTCGAGGACTGAATCATGTAGAAGACTTGATGAATTATTTCAGCCCTACACAGAACCATCAGTGTGATGAGTGGTGGAACCACAAAGACCTGTCGTGTACCTCGAGAAGGCAGATTTAAGGAAAGCCTCTTGGTCTGGTCATTGAAATCCAGCATTTGAGGGGGGCGATTTAGACTGGGATTATCAGTGGATTAGTGGTCATGTCAGATGTTGCTGCATTTTATTGAGATTATAAGAAATTCAAGGCTGAACTGATCCAACGAACAGAAAGAGGAAGAAGTGTTAACTGTCCATTGGCATTGGATCAAACAGCTTAGTGGAAGAAATCCATGGTGATAAACATGAAGAGACATCGTTTATAGCAGCTTTTTGTCCTAATAATTTTACATTACATAGGATTTTTGAAGCCGTGTTGATAAAAGCCTTTTAGTAATGGTGGATTATTTAGCACATTAAATACAGTCAATACCAGACTAGATATGATTTTCCTCAAAACAACTCCAACACTTAGCTTTCATGTAAAAAGTGCTTGTTGTCGAGTATTTGAATCATTTTGGAAGAAGTTAATTCTGTCCTTCGATCACTTGTAGGAAGCATTTGTTCTTTTATTCTTGCTTTAAAAAATGTAAATATTTGAGACATTTCAGAGACTCATCATTAATGTACAGGCCCACAAACGTGGTTCTACCTTTCCAAAATAAACGGCAGAAAAATCAACCTTCATCTTTAACTAAAAAGCTCTAGTTTCATCTCTTCAATCTGAAGGATCTTCTCCAAGAAACTCTGTTCTCATCAACCTGCATTTAGTTTAGTTTCAGTCTGTTTTTAGTGTTTATCTGTCAGTGGAACCTTCTGGATCTTCTTCTACGAAGCTCATTGTGGTTCAACATGTGACTGATGATGTCATCAGGAAGTGAAGGACCTGGATCTTGGAGTTCTGCTTGATGGTTTTGGATGGTTTCCTTTTTAACCATCTAATCCAGCTGGGGTTGTATGTCCTCTTGTGTCCACGTCCTGGACGTCGTCCTGCTACAGTCACATCAACATGATACTGTTTAATAATATGATCAGCTGGTTACAGGAACATGAAGCTGCTTGGAGATGGTCTGTAGTCTTTAACATGGAGCATCTTCTCTGGTCTTTATCTGGTCCATGTTCAGGGTGGTNGCACACAGTGATACCAGACTACCAAAGATCCTGTTAGTTCCTTTAAACAGACTGCTGAATAATACTGATACTGAATAATGTTGAAAACTGAAAGAGATTAAAATGCACATGCAGGTTTATATGAGACATTTGTGTTTAACTAAATCTTTTTCCAGGAGAAATGAAGTATCATCTCAGTGATCTGTCAGAGTACTGACGAACGTGTCTGTGTTTGTATATCTTTAACAAATATCTAGATGTAGACCGTAACATGGAAGTAAAAGCCTTAAAGGGAACAGTTCCTCCTTGTTGCAGGCGGCGGTACAACTTTTAAATCCACTCCATTTATACAAATTTTCTTTAGAATTCAAAATAATGAAATCAAAAACATAATTATTGTGTGTGGGAGGTTTGGAGAGACTCCATGTTTCTACATCACTGACTCTGGTTCCAAACAAAAACATGGCAGTGAGTGTAAATGAGAATTCTTTTTAGCTTTCTGTTTTAATCCAGAAGAAGTTGGAGATCCTGCATCCTGATAGGATTCTTATTGATGTAAACTGATTCATAAACAGACCATCAGATGTGTGAGTCACTACAGAACACAGTGAGACATGAACATGAAAACAAGAATGCACATTATTATAGTTTGAATTTAATTAAATAAACAGATTATAAATTTTATGTAACATTAAAGTTGTAAATCTCACAGTTTTGTGAAGAATTTTACATGTTTTCTCCAGGTAGTCTGGTCTTCTCTAATAGTCCACAGACCTGCAGTGGACTGTTAACCTGTTTGTGGTTTAACCCCGCCCCCTCTCACTGCTGGGTTTGGCACCAGGACCCCCCCTCCCCCCCCACACACACACACAGTCCTTAATGAGATTAACAGGCTCAGATTATATATTATTTTCTAAATTCAAGTTACAGTGATTTACTAAAATGACAGAATTAAGTTTTAACATGTTGTGCAGGAATTTCATTATATTTAAAACCTTCTGAATAATAACTGAAAACAAAGTTTATTGAAAGCAGTTTCTATGAGAGTTGTTGAAAAGTCCACCAAGTTCATGAAGGTTTTTCCTCAACCCGGTTCTTGTTTCTCATCCCTCCTTCAGGTCCCACTCTGCCCATGGCCACAGTGGATATCAAGAACCCTGAGATCAACAACGTCCGATACCACAACGCACACAGCCACCAGCAGCCCTACCACCTCAACAACATGCTGAGCCACAGCAGCCTGATCCGCAGGGACAAGAAAACCAAAAGCAAGAAGAAGAAACTGACCAAGGCTGACATCGGCACGCCGAGCAACTTCCAGTGAGTCGCACCTCAAACTGTAGTAGAGTGATTTCACCAGCCATTTTAATCATTTTAACTCACTTTTTTTATTTAAAGATACTTGATATTTTTAAAAATAATGTCAACCCCAGTGGATTTTACCATAAAGCTGTTTACCCTGATGTAATCTGATCATATGTATGTACATGTCAATCATCTTCATTATCAGAACCAGAGTCCAAAACCTGAACATGATCAAGTAGCATTAAAAATCTTTATTTCACTAAATCAATGTTACAGTTATCACCATTAAAACATTAACATTAAAGCTCCATATGATGCATGAGTGAAGGTGAACAGGAAGTCCAATCATATGTGACCCGCCCCTTTCTCAGGGATTACGCAACAGGCCGTACTTAAAGAAACATGTTAACCTCAATTGGAAACTAAATCATTCGTCCTAAAAATTCACCCATTAGTTTATAACATCCCTTAATGTGTCTAAAGTTTCTTAAATTGATTAATAAACAAGTTTTCAACTCATTCCATAAGACCTTACACTAACATTTCCTTGTACTACGCACCACAACACTGTGATTCTTATTATAAAAAGATAATTCAATATTTTAACTTGTTATGTCTCATTCACGTCCTTTTCATGGCCTCTTGTTACTCATTTCCAGCAACTTAAAGGTCATTAAACACATTAAATTTCCACCTTTTCAACACTTTTCTGCATTTTTTTTGTGTTTTTCAGCTGCTTAAACACAGTTTGTAAAAATCTTCATCAAAACAGACCTGCCATCTTTCTCAAGCAGCCTGCAGCACTTTTTGTTTTGCAGCATATGGTTGAAATAGGACCAGAACGGATCTGTGGCGCTCATCGCTTCTTTGCCCCGACTCAAACTGACCCAGTTTGTCAGTCACTTCCAGTTTTTCATCAATTCGTCTGTCTCAGTTTTATTATTTCCTCCAGAATCTTTTGGGTCTGAATAGATTCAAATTCCTCACATCTAGATTCCAGCTGTTTTTAAAGTGCTTTATATTAAGACTTTGGAGATTTTCAGCTCATAATCCTCCATCTCTACAACTCTCCATTCAGCTTCATCTGTTCTTTTTAAATGTTTTTGAGATTTGCCGTGAATTTCTTTTAGTTCTTTTGATATTTCAGCCTAACAGAAACGTTCTACATCGTTTCCTCCTGATTATTTAACATTTGTTTATGAAATACATATAACATTTTGAATCATATTTTTGAATAATACATATCTGCCAAACCTGCTTGGTGTCAACACAAACTGTCTAAAACCAAGACGTTCTGTAAAGACGATTCTTCTTGGCACCAGTAAACATGTTACTGTCATTCGTTGTGTGTGTGTGTGTGTGTGTGTGTGTGTGTGTGTGTGTGTGTGTGTGTGTGTGTGTGTGTGTGTGTGTGTGTGTGTGTGTGTGAGTCGTGAGTGTGAGTGTGAGTGTGTGTGTGTGTGTGTGTGTGTGTGTGGGTTTGTATTTCTGACCTCCTGAGGACCCGTTTCCTGACTTTTACTATCTTTCTGGGGTCCGAGGGTTCTTGTGGGGACCGAAGCCTGGTCCCCATGGGGGGGACTCCCCTTTTTAGGGTTAGGGGTTAGGTTTATAGGTATGGTGTGAATAGAGTTTTAGTTAGTCTTAGGGTTAGTTATAGATCAGTAATGGTTAAGGTTAGTAAAAGGGTTTAGGTTAGGTATAAATCTAGTTACTAAAATCAATGGAAGTCAATGGACGGTCCCCATAAGGATAACAAAACACACTGTGAGTGTGTGAGTGTGAGTGTGAGTGTGTGTGTGTGTGTGTGTGTGTGTGGGTTTGTATTTCTGACCTCCTGAGGACCCGTTTCCTGACTTTTACTATCTTTCTGGGGTCCGAGGGTTCTTGTGGGGACCGAAGCCTGGTCCCCATGGGGGGGACTCCCCTTTTTAGGGTTAGGGGTTAGTCTTAGGGTTAGTTATAGATCAGTAATGGTTGTAAAAGGGTTTAGGTTAGGTATAAATCTAGTTACTAAAATCAATGGAAGTCAATGGACGGTCCCCATATGTGTGTGTGTGTGTGTGTGTGTGTGTGTGTGTGTGTGTGTGTGTGTGTGTGTGTGTGTGTGTGTGTGTGTGTGAGTGTGTGAGTGTGAGTGTGAGTGTGTGTGTGTGTGTGTGTGTGTGTGTGGGTTTGTATTTCTGACCTCCTGAGGACCCGTTTCCTGACTTTTACTATCTTTCTGGGGTCCGAGGGTTCTTGTGGGGACCGAAGCCTGGTCCCCATGGGGGGGACTCCCCTTTTTAGGGTTAGGGGTTAGGTTTATAGGTATGGTGTGAATAGAGTTTTAGTTAGTCTTAGGGTTAGTTATAGATCAGTAATGGTTAAGGTTAGTAAAAGGGTTTAGGTTAGGTATAAATCTAGTTACTAAAATCAATGGAAGTCAATGGACGGTCCCCATAAGGATAACAAAACACACTTGTGTGTGTGTGTGTGTGTGTGTGTGTGTGTGTGTGTGTGTGTGTGTGTTTGGATACAAGCATGCATTTGCATGAGGGGGTTTATGTTAATTTGCTTGTAAATATATGTGTCATCTGTCCCATCATCTTCAGGCACATCGGTCATGTGGGCTGGGATCCAAACACGGGTTTTGATGTGAGTACCCTCCTTTACACGATACACAATAGTGAGCTGTCTGGTGCACGATGACATCACACAGTAGGCTGTTGTTGCTTCTGCCTAGTTTTACAGACATTTCGCAGCGTCTGCACAGACAGAACATTTCAGATAGAAGCAGATTTAAGTTGTGCTGAATGTCTGAGTGGTTTCATGTGAGTGGGATGAACACGTCATTCATGATTTACTGGGAGCTGTACACCACCTTGTGTCATATAAATAAAATTAAACTGAATTATTTATTTTTGGCTTTAAACTTACTGCACAGTTTTGCCTGTTGGAAAGCATTTAAAGCACCATCAGGTGATGGAGAAGAAAAACAGCAGCAGTATGTGATGAGAAATAATTGGAATCTCACAGCAACAATAAGATGTACATGCTGATGTTAATCCTTTACCCACCAGAGTTTCCTCAACAAATTCAGAGTTTGGACAGCATAGTTTCAAAAGACTCAAGCTTAAAATGTTGGAAGATTAATGGAGCATGTGAACGAGAGAAATTATGAGATCAATCTAAAGTTTCTGAAAGTAACAAATATAATGATGAACAAACCTCTTCACCCCTTTTTAATGTTTATTATGTTATTTGTCACTGTTATCTTGTAAAAAAAAATCTAAAATTTGTAAATCACCAAAAATTAATTGTGACACCTGTTCTGCGTGAATAACGACCATCACTGACTCCAACTTTTACTTCCTTTCTTACTCTGTTTTACATGGCACATAAATATTGTGTTAAAATCAAAGATGCTTTACTGCCACCTGGTGGTGGTAAGTAAAAACAACAACAATACATTTAAAGGCCTATTTATTATTCATTTATTTATATATATATATATTATTTTTATTGTTATTATTATTATTGTTATTATTATTATTATTATTATTATTATTATGGAGCTGTCACAATTCTGTGACTTACTAGTCTGAGCTGGCACTATACAGTCTTCAGCAGGGAGGATCATACCTGGTTTAAAATGTTTGTGTTTGGTGACAGCTGAACAACCTGGATCCTGAACTGAAAAACCTTTTCGACATGTGCGGCATCTCTGAGGCTCAGCTGAAGGACAGAGAGACGTCTAAAGTCATCTACGACTTCATCGAGAAGAAGGGTGGAGTAGAAGCAGTGAAGAACGAGCTGAGGAGACAGGGTGAGAGCCTCCACATGCTGCGGGGGGGGTGATATGGACACTTTTTGTTTTGATGTTGTGATTTTAGATCTTTGATCGTACAGAGAACTTTACAGAGACAATAAATCATTCAATACACGTCCAATAAAATCCTTCCATTCTGTTACTTCAATCATTTGAATCGATTTTCAATCATATTGATAATAATAATTAATTTATTGTTAAATGGTCCACAATCAGGATTGGAACCCAGCTTCAGCAGTTCATTTAGATTTCAGGTTTTTTATGCAATGCTAAGATTCTAAAAAAGAAAAGCTTAGTTGGTGTTGATATTTTTTAGTCAACACATAATATCAGTTTTAATGTCATCAATGGAAATAACAACAATTTTCCTCCACACTGCTAGTTTGTGCTGCTTACATCAGTCAAGCTCTGTTGACTCCGCCCACAAGCCACAGTTTTAAGTAGATACATTTGCCGAAATCAGTTCCAACATGTCGAGTTACAAAATGTTTTATTAGCTGAACGGGTCTAAAGTTGGACGTACTTCAAGCTAACAGACAGTAAACGTGTGGTTTATTGACTCTGTGAGGTTCCTCTGTCTCACCGTCTGAAAGGAGACACGCAGGTGAAGACAACACGTTCCTCTGAACACCTGTCTGCTAGAACGTTCTCCACTAGAATCTGGTTCACAGGTTAATTAGTGTTGATCCTGCAGTGGATCACATGTTTGACAGTAAATAAACTTCTGGAAGTGTTAAAGTTACACACAGTCAACACCAGCTGTACTGATCTCATGTCTTATCTCCTCCATCACCTCTCTCTCTGTAGCTCCTCCTCCACCTCCCTCTCGTGGCAGCGCCCCTCCTCCTCCACCCCCACCCCCCCACAGCTCTGCTCCGCCCCCACCCCCACCGTCCAGAGGGACCAGAGGAGCCCCTCCCCCTCCTCCTCCTCCGTCCAGAGCACCAGTGTCTGCTCCCCCTCCTCCTCCACCATCCAGACCCGTAACTCTGGGGGCCCCGCCTCCCCCTCCTCCTCCCACTAGGGGAGTGCACCAGCCTCCTCCCCCTCCCCACCATCACCATCAGCAGCCCCCTCCTCCGTCCCCTTCTCCAGCCTCCATTACCCCACAAGCTCCTCCTCCACCTCGTCCACTGCCGGTCCAGCAGTCTCTTTCAAACACTGCACCTGCCCCCCCACCTCCCCCTCCTCCACCACCTCCTCCTGGCCCCCCTCCGCCTCCAGAGCTAGACGGTGGGGGTGGAGACCCGGTGCACTCTCCGGGTTCAAGCGGGAAGTCGGCACTGCTTGAGCAGATCAGAGGAGGGACGCAGCTGAAGAAGGTAGAGCAGAATCACAGGATGCCAGCCTCCAGCACCGGACGAGATGCCCTACTGGACCAGATCCGACAGGGAATCCAGCTCAAGACTGTGAGTCTGGAGCTGTTAAACACTGATTACACATTTTCTGTCTTAACTTACACAGAATAAGAAGCTGCTTTTCTTCTCACGGTACAGACATGGTAGTTAGTAAATGAACTTCTGAATTTGATTTGAAATCATAAATGTTTCTGTTCTTCAGTCACTAATGGACGGAAGCTGTTAATTAATATTTTCTTTAATAATAACGATTATTCGTCTTCAGAGTTTTGAGTTCTGTGACATTAACAAGCCTGTGATCAGTGTGAATGGTTGTGTGTCACCAGGTGTCGGATCTTCCAGAATCTGGCTGTCCAGCACCAACTCCAGCTACAGGGATTGTTGGCGCCCTGATGGAAGTGATGCAAAAGAGGAGTAAAGCCATCCATTCCTCAGGTGGGTGCAGGAAGTCTCCCCATGTCACCTGACAGAGGGTTACCCTAACCTGTATAAACCTGACAGAGTTACCCTAACCTGTATCACCTGACAGAGGGTTACCCTAACCTGTATCACCTGACAGAGTTACCCTAACCTGTATCACCTGACAGAGTTACCCTAACCTGTATCACCTGACAGAGTTACCCTAACCTGTATCACCTGACAGAGTTACCCTAACCTGTATCACCTGACAGAGTTACCCTAACCTGTATAAACCTGACAGAGTTACCCTAACCTGTATCCCCTGACCACAGAGTTACCCTAACCTGTATCACCTGACAGAGTTACCCTAACCTGTATCACCTGACAGAGGGTTACCCTAACCTGTATCACCTGACAGAGTTACCCTAACCTGTATCACCTGACAGAGTTACCCTAACCTGTATCACCTGACAGAGTTACCCTAACCTGTATAAACCTGACAGAGTTACCCTAACCTGTATCACCTGACAGAGTTACCCTAACCTGTATCCCCTGACCACAGAGTTACCCTAACCTGTATCACCTGACAGAGTTACCCTAACCTGTATCACCTGACAGAGTTACCCTAACCTGTATAAACCTGACAGAGGGTTACCCTAACCTGTATCACCTGACAGAGTTACCCTAACCTGTATAAACCTGACAGAGTTACCCTAACCTGTATCCCCTGACCACAGAGTTACCCTAACCTGTATCACCTGACAGAGTTACCCTAACCTGTATCACCTGACAGTTACCCTAACCTGTATCACCTGACAGAGTTACCCTAACCTGTATCACCTGACAGAGTTACCCTAACCTGTATCACCTGACAGAGTTACCCTAACCTGTATAAACCTGACAGAGTTACCCTAACCTGTATAAACCTGACAGAGTTACCCTAACCTGTATCACCTGACAGAGTTACCCTAACCTGTATCACCTGACAGAGGGTTACCCTCTGTATCACCTGATAGGGTTACCCTAACCACCTGACAGAATTACCCTAACCTGTATCACCTGACAAAGTTACCCTGACCTGTATCACCTGACAGAGTTACCCTAACCTGTATCACCTGACAGAGTTACCCTAACCTGTATCACCTGATAGGGCTAACCTGTATCACCTGACAGAGTTACCCTAACCTGTATAAACCTGACAGAGTTACCCTAACCTGTATAAACCTGACAGAGTTACCCTAACCTGTATCACCTGACAGAGTTACCCTAACCTGTATAAACCTGACAGAGGGTTACCCTAACCTGTATCACCTGACAGAGTTACCCTAACCTGTATAAACCTGACAGAGGGTTACCCTAACCTGTATCACCTGACAGAGGGTTACCCTAACCTGTATCACCTGACAGAGTTACCCTAACCTGTATCACCTGACAGAGGGTTACCCTAACCTGTATCACCTGACAGAGTTACCCTAACCTGTATAACCTGACAGAGTTACCCTAACCTGTATCCCCTGACCACAGAGTTACCCTAACCCTGTATCACCTGACAGAGGGTTACCCTAACCTGTATCACCTGACAGAGTTACCCTAACCTGTATAAACCTGACAGAGTTACCCTAACCTGTATAAACCTGACAGAGTTACCCTAACCTGTATAAACCTGACAGAGGGTTACCCTAACCTGTATCACCTGACAGAGTTACCCTAACCTGTATCACCTGACAGAGTTACCCTAACCTGTATCACCTGACAGAGTTACCCTAACCTGTATAAACCTGACAGAGTTACCCTAACCTGTATAAACCTGACAGAGGGTTACCCTAACCTGTATCACCTGACAGAGTTACCCTAACCTGTATCACCTGACAGTTACCCTAACCTGTATCACCTGACAGTTACCCTAACCTGTATCACCTGACAGAGTTACCCTAACCTGTATCACCTGACAGAGTTACCCTAACCTGTATCACCTGACAAAGTTACCCTGACCTGTATCACCTGACAGAATTACCCTAACCTGTATTACCTGACAGAGTTACCCTAACCTGTATAAACCTGACAGAGGGTTACCCTAACCTGTATCACCTGACAGAGTTACCCTAACCTGTATAAACCTGACAGAGGGTTACCCAAACCTGTATCACCTGACAGAGGGTTACCCTAACCTGTATCACCTGACAGAGTTACCCTAACCTGTATAAACCTGACAGAGTTACCCTAACCTGTATAAACCTGACAGAGGGTTACCCTAACCTGTATCACCTGACAGAGGGTTACCCTAACCTGTATCACCTGACAGAGTTACCCTAACCTGTATCACCTGACAGAGTTACCCTAACCTGTATCACCTGACAGAGGGTTACCCTAACCTGTATCACCTGACAGAGTTACCCTAACCTGTATAAACCTGACAGAGGGTTACCCAAACCTGTATCACCTGACAGAGGGTTACCCTAACCTGTATCACCTGACAGAGTTACCCTAACCTGTATCACCTGACAGAGTTACCCTAACCTGTATCCCCTGACCACAGAGTTACCCTAACCTGTATCACCTGACAGAGTTACCCTAACCTGTATCACCTGACAGAGTTACCCTAACCTGTATCACCTGACAGAGTTACCCTAACCTGTATCCCCTCACCACAGAGTTACCCTAACCTGTATCACCTGACAGAGTTACCCTAACCTGTATCACCTGACAGAGGGTTACCCTAACCTGTATCACCTGACAGAGTTACCCTAACCTGTATCACCTGACAGAGGTACCCTAACCTGTATCACCTGACAGAGTTACCCTAACCTGTATCACCGGACAGAGTTACCCTAACCTGTATAAACCTGACAGAGTTACCCTAACCTGTATCACCTGACAGAGTTACCCTAACTTGTATCACCTGACAGAGTTACCCTAACCTGTATCACCTGACAGAGTTACCCTAACCTGTATCACCTGACAGAGTTACCCTAACCTGTATCACCTGACAGAGTTACCCTAACCTGTATCACCTGACAGAGTTACCCTAACCTGTATCACCTGACAAAGTTACCCTAACCTGTATCACCTGACAGAGTTACCCTAACCTGTATCACCTGACAGAGTTACCCTAACCTGTATCACCTGACAGTTACCCTAACCTGTATCACCTGACAGAGTCACCCTAACCTGTATCACCTGACAGAGTTACCCTAACCTGTATGAGGGTTACCCTAACCTGTATCACCTGACAGAGTTACCCTAACCTGTATCCCTTACAGAGTTACCCTAACCTGTAAGAGTTACCCTAACCTGTATAAACCTGACAGAGTTACCCTAACCTGTATCACCTGACAGAGTTACCCTAACCTGTATCACCTGACAGAGTTACCCTAACCTGTATCACCTGATAGGGTTACCCTAACCTGTATCACCTGACAGAGTTACCCTAACCTTGACAGAGTTACCCTAACCTGTATAAACCTGACAGAGGGTTACCCTAACCTGTATCACCTGACAGAGGGTTACCCTAACCTGTATCACCTGACAGAGTTACCCTAACCTGTATAAACCTGACAGAGTTACCCTAACCTGTATCACCTGACAGAGTTACCCTAACCTGTATAAACCTGACAGAGGGTTACCCTAACCTGTATCACCTGACAGAGTGTTACCCTAACCTGTATCACCTGACAGAGTTACCCTAACCGTATCACCTGACAGAGTTACCCTAACCTGTATAAACCTGACAGAGGGTTACCCAAACCTGTATCACCTGACAGAGGGTTACCCTAACCTGTATCACCTGACAGAGTTACCCTAACCTGTATCCCCTGACAGAGTTACCCTAACCTGTATCACCTGACACAGTTAACCTGTATCACCTGAGTATAAACCTGACAGAGGGTTACCCTAACCTGTATCACCTGACAGAGTGTTACCCTAACCTGTATCACCTGACAGAGTTACCCTAACCTGTATCACCTGACAGAGTTACCCTAACCTGTATCACCTGACAGAGTTACCCTAACCTGTATAAACCTGACAGAGTTACCCTAACCTGTATCACCTGACAGAGTTACCCTAACCTGTATCACCTGACAGAGTTACCCTAACCTGTATAAACCTGACAGAGGGTTACCCTAACCTGTATCACCTGACAGAGTTACCCTAACCTGTATCACCTGACAGAGTTACCCTAACCTGTATCCCCTGACCACAGAGTTACCCTAACCTGTATCACCTGACAGAGTTACCCTAACCTGTATCACCTGACAGTTACCCTAACCTGTATCACCTGACAGTTACCCTAACCTGTATCACCTGACAGAGTTACCCTAACCTGTATCACCTGACAGGGTTACCCTCCTGTATCACCTGACAGAGTTACCCTAACCTGTATAAACCTGACAGAGGGTTACCCTAACCTGTATCACCTGACAGAGTTACCCTAACCTGTATAACCCTGACAGAGTTACCTGACAGAGTTACCCGTATAAACCTGACAGAGGGTTACCCTAACCTGTATCACCTGACAGAGTTACCCTAACCTGTATCACCTGACAGAGGGTTACCCTAACCTGTATCACCTGACAGAGGGTTACCCTAACCTGTATCACCTGACAGAGTTACCCTAACCTGTATAAACCTGACAGAGTTACCCTAACCTGTATAAACCTGACAGAGTTACCCTAACCTGTATAAACCTGACAGAGGGTTACCCTAACCTGTATCACCTGACAGAGTTACCCTAACCTGTATAAACCTGACAGAGGGTTACCCTAACCTATCACCTGACAGAGTTACCCTGACCTGTATCACCTGACAGAGTTACCCTAACCTGTATCACCAGGGTTACCCTAACCTGTATCACCTGACAGAGTTACCCTAACCTGTATCACCTGACAGAGGGTTACCCTAACCTGTATCACCTGACAGAGTTACCCTAACCTGTATAAACCTGACAGAGTTACCCTAACCTGTATCCCCTGACCACAGAGTTCCCCTAACCTGTATCCCCTGACCACAGAGTTACCCCACCCTAACCTGTATCACCCTGTATCACCTGACAGAGTTACCCTAACCTGTATCACCTGACAGAGGGTTACCCTAACCTGTATCACCTGACAGAGTTACCCTAACCTGTATAAACCTGACAGAGTTACCCTAACCTGTATCCCCTGACCACAGAGTTACCCTAACCTGTATCCCCTGACCACAGAGTTACCCTAACCCGTATCACCTGACAGAGGGTTACCCTAACCTGTATCACCTGACAGAGTTACCCTAACCTGTATCACCTGACAGAGTTACCCTAACCTGTATCACCTGACAGAGTTACCCTAACCTGTATCACCTGACAGAGTTACCCTAACCTGTATCACCTGACAGAGTTACCCTAACCTGTATCACCTGACAGAGTTACCCTAACCTGTATAAACCTGACAGAGTTACCCCACCTGACAGAGTTACCCTAACTTGTATCCACCTGACAGTTACATCACCTGACAGAGTTACCCTAACCTGTATCACCTGACAGGGTTACCCTAACCTGTATAAACCTGACAGAGTTACCCTAACCTGTATCACCTGACAGAGTTACCCTAACCTGTATCACCTGACAGAGTTACCCTAACCTGTATCACCTGACAGTTACCCTAACCTGTATCACCTGACAGAGTTACCCTAACCTGTATCACCTGACAGGGTTACCCTAACCTGTATAAACCTGACAGAGTTACCCTAACCTGTATCACCTGACAGAGTTACCCTAACCTGTATCACCTGACAAAGTTACCCTGACCTGTATCACCTGACAGAGTTACCCTAACCTGTATCACCTGATAGGGTTACCCTAACCAAACCTGACAGAGGGTTACCCTAACCCAGAGTTACCCTAACCTTGACAGAGTTACCCTAAGCTGTATCACCTGACAGAGTTACCCTAACTTGTATCACCTGACAGAGTTACCCTAACCTGTATCACCTGATAGGGTTACCCTAACCTGTATCACCTGACAGAGTTACCCTAACCTGTATCACCTGACAGAGTTACCCTAACCTGTATCACCTGACAGAGTTACCCCTGACAGAGTTACCCTAACCACAGAGTTACCCTAACCTGTATAAACCTGACAGAGGGTTACCCTAACCTGTATCACCTGATAGGGTTACCCTAACCTGTATCACCTGACAGAGTTACCCTAACCTGTATCACCTGACAGAGTTACCCTAACCTGTATAAACCTGAAAAAGTTACCCTAACCGAGTTACCCTAAGCTGTATCACCTGACAGAGTTACCCTAACCAGAGTTACCCTAACCTAAACCTGACAGAGTTACCCTAACCTGTATAAACCTGACAGAGTTACCCTAAGCTGTATCACCTGACAGAGTTACCCTAACACAGAGTTACCCTAACCTGTATCACCTGACAGAGTTACCCTAACTTGTATCACCTGACAGTTACACCTGTATCACCTGATAGGGTTACCCTAACCTGTATCACCTGACAGAGTTACCCTAACCTGTATCACCTGACAGTTACCCTAACCTGTATCACCTGACAGAGTTACCCTAACCTGTATCACCTGACAGAGTTACGAGTTACCCTAACCTGTATAAACCGTTACCCTAACCTGTGACAGAGGGTTACCCTAACCTGTATCACCTGACAGAGTTACCCTAACCTGTATCACCTGACAGAGGGTTACCCTAACCTGTATCACCTGACAGAGTTACCCTAACCTGTATAAACCTGACAGAGTTACCCTAACCTGTATAAACCTGACAGAGTTACCCTAACCTGTATAAACCTGACAGAGTTACCCTAACCTGTATACCTGACAGAGTTCCCCTAACCTGTATCACCTGGCAGTATCACCTGACAGAGTTACCCTAACCTGTATGACAGAGTTACCCTAACCTGTATCACCTGACAGAGTTACCTGTATCCCCTGACCACAGAGTTACCCTAACCTGTATCCTAACCTGTATCACCTGACAGAGGGTTACCCTAACCTGTATCACCTGACAGAGTTACCCTAACCTGTATCACCTGACAGAGTTACCCTAACCTGTATCACCTGACAGCCTGTATCACCTGACAGAGTTACCCTAACGTATCACCTGACAAAGTTACCCTGACCTGTATCACCTGACAGAGTTACCCTAACCTGTATCACCTGACAGAGTTACCCTAACCTGTATCACCTGACAGAGTTACCCTACCCTAACCTGTATCACCTGACATAGTTACCTAACCTGTATCCCCTGACCACAGAGTTACCCCTGTATAATGTATCACCTGACAGAGGGTTACCCTAACCTGTATAAACCTGACAGAGTTACCCTAACCTGTATCACCTGACAGAGTTACCCTAACCTGTATCCCCTGACCTCACCTGACAGAGTTACCCTAACCTGTATGTTACCCTAACCTGTATCACCTGACAGAGTTACCCTAACCTGTATCACCTGACAGAGTTACCCTAACCTGTATCACCTGACAGAGTTACCCTAACCTGTATCACCTGACAGAGGGTTACCCTAACCTGTATCACCTGACAGAGTACCCTAACCTGTATAAACCTGACAGAGTTACCCTAAGCTGTATCACCTGACAGAGTTACCCTAACCTGTATCACCTGACAGAGTTACCCTAACCTGTATCACCTGACAAAGTTACCCTGACCTGTATCACCTGACAGAGTTCCCTAACCTGTATCACCTCCTGTATAAACCTGACAGAGTTACCCTAAGCTGTATCACCTGACAGAGTTACCCTAACCTGTATCACGTATAAACCTGACGACAGAGGGTTACCCTAACCTGTATCACCTGACAGAGTTACCCTAACCTGTATCACCTGACAGAGTTACCCTAACCTGTATCCCCTGACACTGACAGAGTTACCCTAACCTGTATAAACCGTATAAACCTGACAGAGGGTTACCCTAACCTGTATCACCTGACAGAGGGTTACCTGACAGAGTTCCCCTAACCTGTATCACCTGAAACCCTAACCTGTATCACCTGACAGAGTTACCCTAACCTGTATCACCTGACAGAGTTACCCTAACCTGTATCACCTGACAGTTACCCTAACCTGTATCACCTGACAGAGTTACCCTAACCTGTATCACCTGACAGAGTTACCCTAACCTGTATAAACCTGACAGAGTTACCCTAACCTGTATAAACCTGACAGAGTTACCCTAACCTGTATCACCTGCAGAGTTACCCTACCCTGTATAAACCAGAGGGTTACCCTAACCTGTATCACCTGACAGAGTTACCCTAACCTGTATCACCTGACAGAGTTACCCTAACCTAACCTGTATCACCTGAACCTGTATCACCTGACAGAGTTACCCTAACCTGTATAAACCTGACAGAGTTACCCTAACCTGTATAAACCTGACAGAGTTACCCTAACCTGTATCACCTGAGAGGGTTACCCTAACCTGTATAAACCTGACAGAGTTACCCTAACCTGTATCTAACCTGGTTACCCTAACCTGTATCACCTGACAGAGTTACCCTAACCTGTATACCTGACAGAGTTACCCTAACCTGTATAAACCGGGTTACCCAAACCTGTATCACCTGACAGAGGGTTACCCTAACCTGTATCACCTGACAGAGTTACCCTAACCTGTATCACCTGACAGAGTTACCCTAACCTACAGAGTTACCCTAACCGTTACCCTAACCTGTATAAACCTGACAGAGGGTTACCCTTAACCTGTATCACCTGACAGAGTTACCCTAACCACCTGTATCACCTGACAACCTGACAGAGTTACCCTAACCTGTATCACCTGACAGAGTTACCCTAACCTGTATCACCTGACAGAGTTACCCTAACCTGTATCACCTGACAGAGTTACCCTAACCTGTATCCCCTGACCACAGAGTTACCCTACCCAACCTGTATCACCTGACAGTTACCCTAACCTGTACCTGTATCACCTGACAGAGTTACCCTAACCTGTATAAACCTGACAGAGTTACCCTAACCTGTATAAACCTGACAGAGGGTTACCCTAACCTGTATCACCTGACAGAGTTACCCTAACCTGTATCAGCTGACAGAGTTACCCTAACCTGTATAAACCTGACAGAGTTACCCTAACCTGTATACCCTAACCTGTATCAGCTGAGGTTACCCAAACCTGTATCACCTGACAGAGGGTTACCCTAACCTGTATCACCTGACAGAGTTACCCTAACCTGTATCACCTGACAGAGTTACCCTAACCTGTATAAACCTACAGAGTAACCTGTATCACCTGACAGAGGGTTACCCTAACCTGTATCACCTGACCCTAACCTGTATCACCTGACAATAACCTGTATAAACCTGACAGAGTTACCCTAACCTGTATAAACCTGACAGAGTTACCCTAACCTGTATCACCTGACAGAGTTACCCTAACCTTTATCACCTATCACCTGACAGAGTTACCCTAACCTGTATAAACCTCACCTGACAGAGTGACAGAGTTACCCTAACCTGTATCACCTGACAGATATCACCTGACAGAGTTACCCTAACCTGTATAAACCTGACAGAGTTACCCTAACCTGTATCACCTGACAGAGTTACCCTAACCTGTATCACCTGACAGAGTTACCCTAACCTGTATAAACCTGCCAGAGGGTTACCCTAACCTGTATCCCCTGACAGGGTTACCCTCCCTAACCTGTATCACCTGACAGAGTTACCCTAACCTGTATAAACCTGACAGAGTTACCCTAACCTGTATCACCTGACAGAGTTACCCTAACCTGTATCACTGACAGAGTTACCCTAACCTGTATCACCTGACAGAGTTACCCTAACCTGTATCACCTGACAGAGTTACCCTAACCTGTATCACCTGACAAAGTTACCCCACCTGTATAAATTACCCTAACCTGTATAAACCTGACAGAGTTACCCTAACCTGTCTACCCTAACCTGTATCACCTGACAGAGGGTTACCCTAACCACCTGACAGAGTTACCCTAACCTGTATCACCTGACAGAGTTACCCTAACCTGTATCACCTGACAGTTACCCTAACCTGTATCACCTGACAGAGTTACCCTAACCTGACCCTAACCTGTATAAACCTGACAGAGTTACCCTAACCTGTATAAACCTGACAGAGGGTTACCCTAACCTGTATCACCTGACAGAGTTACCCTAACCTGTATAAACCTGACAGAGTTACCCTAACCTGTATAACCTGACAGAGTTACCCTAACCTGTATCACCTGACAGAGTTACCCTAACCTGTATCACCTGACAGAGTTACCCTAACCTGTATAAACCTGACAGAGGTACCCTCACCTGTATCACCTGACAGAGAGTTACCCTAACCAACCTGTATAAACCTGACAGAGTTACCCTAACCTGTATCACCTGACAGAGTTACCCTAACCTGTATCACCTGGACAGTTACCCTAACCTGTATCACCTGACAGAGTTACCTTACCCTAACCTGTATAAACCTGACAGAGTTACCCTAACCACCTGACAGAGTTACCCTAACCTGTATCACCTGACAGAGTTACCCTAACCTGTATAAACCTGACAGAGTTACCCTAACCTGTATCACCTGACAGAGTTACCCAGGTACCCTAACCTGTATCACCTGACAGAGTTACCCTAACCTGTATAACCTGACAGAGTTACCCTAACCTGTATAAACCTGACAGAGTTACCCTAACCTGTATAAACCTGACAGAGGGTTACCCTAACCTGTATCACCTGACAGAGTTACCCTCACCTGACAGAGTTACCCTAACCTGTATCACCTGACAGAGTTACCCTAACCTGTATCACCTGACAGAGTTACCCTAACCTGTATAAACCTGACAGAGTTACCCTAACCTGTATAAACCTGACAGAGGGTTACCCTAACCTGTATCACCTGACAGAGTTACCCTAACCTGTATCCCCTGACCACAGATTTACCCTAACCTGTATCACCTGACAGAGTTCCCCTACCACCTGACAGAGTTACCCTAACCTGTCTGACAGAGTTACCCTAACCTGTATCACCTGACAGAGTTACCCTAACCTGTATCACCTGACAGAGGACCCTAACCTGTATGTATCACCTGACAGTTACCCTAACCTGTATCAAGAGTTACCCTAATGACAGAGTTACCCTAACCTGTATCACCTGACAGAGTTACCCTAACCTGACAGAGTTACCCTAACTAACCTGTATAAACCTGACAGAGTTACCCTAACTACCCTAACCTGTATCGTATCACCTGACAGAGTTACCCTAACCTGTATCACCTGACAGAGGGTTACCCTAACCTAGAGTTACCCTAACCTGTATCCCCTGACCACAGAGTTACCCTAACCTGTATCACCTGACAGAGTTACCCCCTGTATAAACCTGACAGAGTTACCCTAACCTGTATAAACCTGACAGAGTTACCCTAACCTGTATCACCTGACAGAGTTCCCCTAACCTGTATCACCTGACAGAGTTACCCTAACCTGTATCCCCTGACCTGTATCCCCTGACCACAGAGTTACACAGAGTTACCCTAACCTGTATAAACCTGACAGAGGGTTACCCTAACCTGTATCACCTGACAGAGTTACCCTAACCTGTATCACCTGACAGAGGGTTACCCTCACCTGACAGTTACCCTAACCTGTATCACCTGACAGAGTTACCCTAACCTGTATCACCTGACAGGGTTACCCTAACCTGTATAAACCTGACAGAGTTACCCCTAACCTGTATCCCCTGACCACAGAGTTACCCTAACCTGTGACAGAGTTACCCTAACCTGTATACCTGACAGAGTTACCCTAACCTGTATCACCTGACAGAGTTACCCTAACCTGTATCCCCTGACCACAGAGTTACCCTAACCTGTAAACCTGACAGAGTTACCCTAACCTGTATAAACCTGACAGAGTTACCCTAACCTGTATCACCTGACAGAGTTACCCTAACCTGTATCACCTGACAGAGTTACCCTAACCTGTATCACCTGACAGTTACCCTAACCTGTATATCACCTGACAGAGGGTTACCCTAACCTGTATCACCTGACAGAGTTACCCTAACCTGTATCACCTGACAGAGGGTTACCCTAACCCCTGACAGAGTTACCCTAACCTGTATTTACCCTAACCTGTATAAACCTGACAGAGTTACCCTAACCTGTATCACCTGACAGAGTTACCCTAACCTGTATCACCTGACAGAGTTACCCTAACCTGTATCACCTGACAGAGTTACCCTAACCTGTATCACCTGACAGAGTTACCCTAACCTGTATAAACCTGACAGAGTTACCCTAACCTGTATAAACCTGACAGAGTTACCCTAACCTGTATAAACCTGACAGAGTTACCCTAACCTGTATCACCTGACAGAGTTACCCTAACCTGTATCACCTGACAGAGTTACCCTAACCTGTATCACCTGACAGAGTTACCCTAACCTGTATAAACCTGACAGAGTTACCCTAACCTGTAAAACCTGACAGAGTTACCCTAACCTGTATCACCACAGAGTTACCCTAACCTGTATCACCTGACAGAGGGTTACCCTAACCTGTATCACTTGACAGAGTTACCCTAACCTGTATAAACCTGACAGAGTTACCCTAACCTGTATAAACCTGACAGAGTTACCCTAAGCTGTATCACCTGACAGAGTTACCCTAACCTGTATCACCTGACAGAGTTACCCTAACCTGTATCACCTGACAGAGGGTTACCCTACCCTGTATCACCTGACAGAGTTACCCTAACCTGTATAAACCTGACAGAGTTCCCTAACCTGTATAAACCTGACAGAGTTACCCTAACCTGTATCACCTGACAGAGTACCCCTAACCTGTATCACCTGACAGAGTTACCCTAACCTGTATCACCTGACAGAGTTACCCTAACCTGTATCACCTGACAGAGTTACCCTAACCTGTATCACCTGACAGAGTTACCCTAACCTGTATAAACCTGACAGAGGGTTACCCTAACCTGTATCACCTGACAGAGTTACCCTAACCTGTATCACCTGACAGAGGGTTACCCTAACCTGTATCACCTGACAGAGTTACCCTAACCTGTATCACCTGACAGAGTTACCCTAACCTGTATCACCTGACAGAGTTACCCTAACCTGTATCACCTGACAGAGTTACCCTAACCTGTATCACCTGATAGGGTTACCCTAACCTGTATCACCTGACAGAGTTACCCTGACCTGTATCACCTGACAGAGTTACCCTAACCTGTATCCCCTGACCACAGAGTTACCCTAACCTGTATCACCTGACAGAGTTACCCTAACCTGTATCACCTGACAGAGTTACCCTAACCTGTATCACCTGACAAAGTTACCCTGACCTGTATCACCTGACAGAATTACCCTAACCTGTATCACCTGACAGAGTTACCCTAACCTGTATCACCTGACAGAGGGTTACCCTAACCTGTATCACCTGACAGAGTTACCCTAACCTGTATCACCTGACAGAGTTACCCTAACCTGTATCCCCTGACCACAGAGTTACCCTAACCTGTATCCCCTGACCACAGAGTTACCCTAACCTGTATCACCTGACAGAGGGTTACCCTAACCTGTATCACCTGACAGAGTTACCCTAACCTGTATCACCTGACAGAGTTACCCTAACCTGTATCACCTGACAGTTACCCTAACCTGTATCACCTGACAGAGTTACCCTAACCTGTATCACCTGACAGAGTTACCCTAACCTGTATAAACCTGACAGAGGGTTACCCTAACCTGTATCACCTGACAGAGTTACCCTAACCTGTATAAACCTTACAGAGTTACCCTAACCTGTATAACCCTGCCAGAGTTACCCTAACCTGTATAACCTGACAGAGTTACCCTAACCTGTATCACCTGACAGAGTTACCCTAACCTGTATCACCTGACAGAGTTACCCTAACCCGTATAAACCTGACAGAGTTACCCTAACCTGTATAAACCTGACCGAGTTACCCTAACCTGTATAAACCTCACAGAGTTACCCTAACCTGTATAACCCTGACAGAGTTACCCTAACCTGTATAAACCTGACAGAGGGTTACCCTAACCTGTATCACCTGACAGAGGGTTACCCTAACCTGTATCACCTGACAGAGTTACCCTAACCTGTATCACCTGACAGAGTTACCCTAACCTGTATCACCTGACAGAGTTACCCTAACCTGTATAAACCTGACAGAGGGTTACCCTAACCTGTATCACCTGACAGAGTTACCCTAACCTGTATCCCCTGACCACAGAGTTACCCTAACCTGTATCACCTGAAAGAGTTACCCTAACCTGTATCACCTGACAGAGTTACCCTAACCTGTATAAACCTGACAGAGTTACCCTAACCTGTATAGATCTGACAGAGGGTTACCCTAACCTGTATCACCTGACAGAGTTACCCTAACCTGTATCACCTGATAGAGTTACCCTAACCTGTATCACCTGACAGAGTTACCCTAACCTGTATCACCTGACAGAGTTACCCTAACCTGTATAAACCTGACAGAGTTACCCTAACCTGTATCACCTGACAGAGGGTTACCCTAACCTGTATCACCTGACAGAGTTACCCTAACCTGTATCACCTGACAGAGTTACCCTAACCTGTATCACCTGACCACAGAGTTACCCTAACCTGTATCACCTGACCACAGAGTTACCCTAACCTGTATCACCTGACAGAGTTACCCTAACCTGTATCACCTGACAGTTACCCTAACCTGTATCACCTGACAGAGTTACCCTAACCTGTATCACCTGACAGAGGGTTACCCTAACCTGTATCACCTGACAGAGTTACCCTAACCTGTATCACCTGACAGAGTTACCCTAACCTGTATAAACCTGACAAAGTTACCCTAACCTGTATCACCTGATAGAGTTACCCTAACCTGTATCACCTGACAAAGTTACCCTGACCTGTATCACCTGACAGAGTTACCCTAACCTGTATAAACCTGACAGAGGGTTACCCTAACCTGTATCACCTGACAGAGTTACCCTAACCTGTTTCACCTGATAGGGTTACCCTAACCTGTATCACCTGACAGAGTTACCCTAACCTGTATCACCTGACAGAGTTACCCTAACCTGTATCACCTGACAGAGTTACCCTTACCTGTATAAACCTGACAGAGGGTTACCCTAACCTGTATCACCTGACAGAGGGTTACCCTAACCTGTATCACCTGACAGAGATACCCTAACCTGTATCACCTGAAAGAGTTACCCTAACCTGTATCACCTGACAGAGTTACCCTAACCCGTATAAACCCGACAGAGGGTTACCCTAACCTGTATCACCTGACAGAGGGTTACCCTAACCTGTATCACCTGACAGAGTTACCCTAACCTGTATCACCTGACAGAGTTACCCTAATCTGTATCCCCTGACCACAGAGTTACCCTATCCTGTATCACCTGACAGAGTTACCCTAACCTGTCTCACCCGACAGAGTTACCCTAACCTGTATAAACCTGACAGAGGGTTACCCTAACCTGTATCACCTGACAGAGTTACCCTAACCTGTATAAACCTGACAGAGTTACCCTAACCTGTATAAACCTGACAGAGTTCCCCTAACCTGTATCACCTGACAGAGTTTCCCTAACCCGTATAAACCTGACAGAGGGTTACCCTAACCTGTATCACCTGACAGAGGGTTACCCTAACCTGTATCACCTGACAGAGTTACCCTAACCTGTATAAACCTGACAGCGTTACCCTACCCTGTATCACCTGACAGAGTTACCCTAACCTGTATCCTCTGACCACAGAGTTACCCTAACCTGTATCCCCTGACCACAGAGTTACCCTAACCTGTATCACCTGACAGAGTTACCCTAACCTGTATCACCTGACAGAGTTTCCCTAACCTGTATAAACCTGACAGAGGGTTACCCTAACCTGTATCACCTGACAGAGTTACCCTAACCTGTATAAACCTGACAGAGTTACCCTAACCTCTATAAACCTGACAGAGGGTTACCCTAACCTGTATCACCTGACAGAGGGTTACCCTAACCTGTATCCCCTGACCACAGAGTTACCCTAACCTGTATCACCTGACAGAGGGTTACCCTAACCTGTATCACCTGCCAGAGTTACCCCAACCTGTATCACCTGACAGAGTTACCCTAACCTGTATCACCTGACAGAGTTACCCTAACCTGTATAAACCTGACAGAGGGTTACCCTAACCTGTATCACCTGACAGAGGGTTACCCTAACCTGTATCACCTGACAGTGTTACCCTAACCTGTATCACCTGACCACAGAGTTACCCTAACCTGTATCACCTGACAGAGTTACCCTAACTTGTATCACCTGACAGAGTCACCCTAACCTGTATCACCTCACAGAGTTACCCTCACCTGTATCACCTGACAGAGTTACCCTAACCTGTATAAACCTGACAGAGTTACCCTCACCTGTATAGACCTGACAGAGGGTTACCCTAACCTGTATCACCTGACAGAGTTACCCTAACCTGTATAAACCTGACAGAGTTACCCTAACCTGTATCACCTGACAGAGTTACCCTAACCTGTATCACCTGATAGGGTTACCCTAACCTGTATCACCTGACAAAGTTACCCTGACCTGTATCACCTGACAGAGTTACCCTAACCTGTATCACCTGACAGAGGGTTACCCTAACCTGTATCACCTG
Source organism: Pachypanchax playfairii (assembly GCA_006937955.1). Classification (NCBI taxonomy): domain Eukaryota; kingdom Metazoa; phylum Chordata; class Actinopteri; order Cyprinodontiformes; family Aplocheilidae; genus Pachypanchax; species Pachypanchax playfairii. The sequence continues at coordinate 3,260,904 of SSNP01000042.1, read as the reverse complement.
ACAGAGTTACCCTAACCTGTATCACCTGACAGAGTTACCCTAACCTGTATCACCTGACAGAGTTACCCTAACCTGTATAAACCTGACAGAGTTACCCTAACCTGTATAAACCTGACAGAGTTACCCTAACCTGTATCACCTGACCACAGAGTTACCCTAACCTGTATCACCTGACAGAGTTACCCTAACCTGTATCACCTGACAGAGTTACCCTAACCTGTATCACCTGACAGAGTTACCCTAACCTGTATCACCTGACAAAGTTACCCTGACCTGTATCACCTGACAGAGTTACCCTAACCTGTATCACCTGACAGAGTTACCCTAACCTGTATCACCTGACAGAGTTACCCTAACCTGTATAAACCTGACAGAGTTACCCTACCCTGTATCCCCTGACCACAGAGTTACCCTAACCTATATCACCTGACAGAGTTACCCTAACCTGTATCACCTGACAGAGTTACCCTAACCTGTATAAACCTGACAGAGGGTTACCCTAACCTGTATCACCTGACAGAGGGTTACCCTAACCTGTATCACCTGACAGAGTTACCCTAACCTGTATCACCTGACAGAGTTACCCTAACCTGTATCACCTGACAGAGTTACCCTAACCTGTATCACCTGACAGAGTTACCCTAACCTGTATAAACCTGACAGAGTTACCCTAACCTGTATCACCTGACAGAGTTACCCTAACCTGTATAAACCTGACAGAGGGTTACCCTAACCTGTATCACCTGACAGAGGGTTACCCTAACCTGTATCACCTGACAGAGTTACCCTAACCTGTATAAACCTGACAGAGTTACCCTAACCTGTATCCCCTGACCACAGAGTTACCCTAACCTGTATCACCTGACAGAGTTACCCAAACCTGTATCACCTGACAGAGGGTTACCCTAACCTGTATCACCTGACAGAGTTACCCTAACCTGTATCACCTGACAGAGTTACCCTAACCTGTATCACCTGACAGAGTTACCCTAACCTGTATCCCCTGACAGAGAGTTACCCTAACCTGTATCACCTGACAGAGTTACCCTAACCTGTATAAAACTGACAGAGTTACCCTAACCTGTATAACCCTGACAGAGTTACCCTAACCTTATAAACCTGACAGAGGGTTACCCTAACCTGTATCACCTGACAGAGTTACCCTAACCTGTATCACCTGACCACAGAGTTACCCTAACCTGTATCACCTGACAGAGTTACCCTAACCTGTATCACCTGACAGAGTTACCCTAACCTGTATCACCTGACAGTTACCCTAACCTGTATCACCTGACAGAGTTACCCAACCTGTATAAACCTGACAGAGTTACCCTAACCTGTATAAACCTGACAGAGTTACCCTAACCTGTATAACCCTGACAGAGGGTTACCCTACCCTGTATCACCTGACAGAGTTACCCTAACCTGTATCACCTGACAGAGGGTTACCCTAACCTGTATCCCCTGACAGAGTTACCCTAACCTGTATAAACCTGACCGAGTTACCCTAACCTGTATAAACCTGACACAGGGTTACCCTAACCTGTATCACCTGACAGAGTTACCCAAACCTGTATCACCTGACAGAGGGTTACCCTAACCTGTATCACCTGACAGAGTTACCCTAACCTGTATCAACCTGACAGAGGGTTACCCTAACCTGTATCACCTGACAGAGGGTTACCCTAACCTGTATCACCTGACAGAGTTACCCTCACCTGTATCCCCTGACCACAGAGTTACCCTAACCTGTATCACCTGACAGAGTTACCCTAACCTGTATCACCTGACAGAGGGTTACCCTAACCTGTATCACCTGGCAGGGTTACCCTAACCTGTAACACCTGACAGAGTTACCCTAACCTGTATCACCTGACAGAGTTACCCTAACTTGTATCACCCGACAGAGTTACCCTAACCTGTATCACCTGACAGGGTTACCCTAACCTGTATCACCTGACAGAGTTACCCTAACTTGTATCACCTGACAGAGTTACCCTAACCTGTATCACCTGACAGAGTTACCCTAACCTGTATCCCCTGACCACAGAGTTACCCTAACCTGTATCACCTGACAGAGTTACCCAAACCTGTATCACCTGACAGAGGGTTACCCTAACCTGTATCACCTGACAGAGTTACCCTAACCTGTATCACCTGACAGAGTTACCCTAACCTGTATCACCTGACAGAGTTACCCTACCTTGTATCACCTGACAGAGTTACCCTAACCTGTATCGCCTGACAGAGTTACCCTAACCTGTATCCCCTGACCACAGAGTTACCCTAACCTGTATCACCTGACAGAGTTACCCTAACCTGTATCACCTGACAGAGTTACCCTAACCTGTATCACCTGACAGAGTTACCCTAACCTGTATCACCTGACAGAGTTACCCTAACCTGTATAAACCTGACAGAGTTACCCTAACCTGTATAAACCTGACAGAGGGTTACCCTAACCTGTATCACCTGACAGAGGGTTACCCTAACCTGTATCACCTGACAGAGTTACCCTAACCTGTATCACCTGACAGAGTTACCCTAACCTGTATCCCCTGACCACAGAGTTACCCTAACCTGTATCACCTGACAGAGTTACCCTAACCTGTATCACCTGACAGAGTTACCCTAACCTGTATCACCTGACAGAGTTACCCTAACCTGTATCACCTGACAGTTACCCTAACCGTATCCCCTGACCACAGAGTTACCCTAACCTGTATCACCTGACAGAGTTACCCTAACCTGTATCACCTGACAGAGTTACCCTAACCTGTATCACCTGACAGAGTTACCCTAACCTGTATCACCTGACAGAGTTACCCTAACCTGTATCACCTGACAGAGAGTTACCCTAACCTGTATCACCTGACAGAGTTACCCTAACCTGTATCACCTGACAGAGTTACCCTAACCTGTATAAACCTGACAGAGTTACCCTAACCTGTATAAACCTGACAGAGTTACCCTAACCTGTATAAACCTGACAGAGTTACCCTAACCTGTATAAACCTGACAGAGGGTTACCCTAACCTGTATCACCTGACAGAGGGTTACCCTAACCTGTATCACCTGACAGAGTTACCCTAACCTGTATCACCTGACAGAGTTACCCTAACCTGTATCACCTGACAGAGTTACCCTAACCTGTATAAACCTGACAGAGTTACCCTAACCTGTATAAACCTGACAGAGTTACCCTAACCTGTATAAACCTGACAGAGTTACCCTAACCTGTATAAACCTGACAGAGTTACCCTAACCTGTATCACCTGACAGAGTTACCCTAACCTGTATCACCTGACAGAGTTACCCTAACCTGTATCACCTGACAGAGTTACCCTAACCTGTATCACCTGACAGAGTTACCCTAACCTGTATCACCTGACAGAGAGTTACCCAACCTGTATCACCTGACAGAGTTACCCTAACCTGTATCACCTGACCACAGAGTTACCCTCACCTGTATCACCTGACAGAGTTACCCTAACCTGTATCACCTGACAGATTTACCCTCACCTGTATCACCTGACAGTTACCCTAACCTGTATCACCTGACAGTTACCCTAACCTGTATCACCTGACAGAGTTACCCTAACCTGTATCACCTGACAGAGTTACCCTAACCTGTATCACCTGACCACAGAGTTACCCTAACCTGTATCACCTGACAGAGTTACCCTAACCTGTATCACCTGACAGAGTTACCCTAACCTGTATAAACCTGACAGAGTTACCCTAACCTGTATAAACCTGCCAGAGGGTTACCCTATCCTGTATCACCTGACAGAGTTACCCTAACCTGTATCACCTGACCACAGAGTTACCCTAACCTGTATCACCTGACCACAGAGTTACCCTAACCTGTATCACCTGACAGAGTTACCCTAACCTGTATCACCTGACAGAGAGTTACCCTAACCTGTATCACCTGACAGAGTTACCCTAACCTGTATCACCTGACCACAGAGTTACTCTAACCTGTATAAACCTGACAGAGTTACCCTAACCTGTATCACCTGACAGAGAGTTACCCTAACCTGTATCACCTGACAGAGTTACCCTAACCTGTATCACCTGACCACAGAGTTACCCTAACCTGTATCACCTGACAGAGTTACCCTAACCTGTATCACCTGACAGTTACCCTAACCTGTATCACCTGACAGAGTTACCCTAACCTGTATCACCTGACAGAGTTACCCTAACCTGTATCACCTGACAGAGTTACCCTAACCTGTATCACCTGACAGAGGGTTACCCTAACCTGTATCACCTGACAGAGTTACCCTAACCTGTATAAACCTGACAGAGGGTTACCCTAACCTGTATCACCTGACAGAGGGTTACCCTAACCTGTATCCCCTGACCCAGAGTTACCCTAACCTGTATCACCTGACAGAGTTACCCTAACCTGTATCACCTGACAGAGTTACCCTAACCTGTATCACCTGACAGAGTTACCCTAACCTGTATAAACCTGACAGAGTTACCCTAACCTGTATAAACCTGACAGAGGGTTACCCTAACCTGTATCACCTGACAGAGTTACCCTAACCTGTATAAACCTGACAGAGGGTTACCCTAACCTGTATCACCTGACAGAGGGTTACCCTAACCTGTATCACCTGACAGAGTTACCCTAACCTGTATCACCTGACAGAGTTACCCTAACCTGTATAAACCTGACAGAGTTACCCTAACCTGTATAAACCTGACAGAGTTACCCTAACCTGTATAAACCTGACAGAGGGTTACCCTAACCTGTATCACCTGACAGAGTTACCCTAACCTGTATCACCTGACAGAGTTACCCTAACCTGTATCACCTGACAGAGTTACCCTAACCTGTATAAACCTGACAGAGTTACCCTAACCTGTATAAACCTGACAGAGTTACCCTAACCTGTATCCCCTGACCACAGAGTTACCCTAACCTGTATCACCTGACAGAGTTACCCTAACCTGTATCACCTGACAGTTACCCTAACCTGTATCACCTGACAGAGTTACCCTAACCTGTATCACCTGACAGAGTTACCCTAACCTGTATAAACCTGACAGAGTTACCCTAACCTGTATAAACCTGACAGAGGGTTACCCTAACCTGTATCACCTGACAGAGTTACCCTAACCTGTATAAACCTGACAGAGTTACCCTAACCTGTATCCCCTGACCACAGAGTTACCCTAACCTGTATCACCTGACAGAGTTACCCTAACCTGTATCACCTGACAGAGTTACCCTAACCTGTATCACCTGACAGAGTTACCCTAACCTGTATAAACCTGACAGAGTTACCCTAACCTGTATAAACCTGACAGAGGGTTACCCTAACCTGTATCACCTGACAGAGGGTTACCCTAACCTGTATCACCTGACAGAGTTACCCTAACCTGTATCACCTGACAGAGTTACCCTAACCTGTATCACCTGACAGAGTTACCCTAACCTGTATCACCTGACAGAGTTACCCTAACTTGTATCACCGGACAGAGTTACCCTAACCTGTATCACCTGACAGAGGGTTACCCTAACCTGTATCACCTGACAGAGTTGCCCTAACCTGTATCACCTGACAGAGTTACCCTAACCTGTATAAACCTGACAGAGTTACCCTAACCTGTATAAACCTGACAGAGTTACCCTAAGCTGTATCACCTGACAGAGTTACCCTAACCTGTACCCCCTGACAGAGTTACCCTAACCTGTATCACCTGACAGAGTTATCCTAACCTGTATCACCTGACAGAGTTATCCTAACCTGTATCCCCTGACCACAGAGTTACCCTCACCTGTATCACCTGACAGAGTTACCCTAACCTGTATCACCTGACAGATTTACCCTAACCTGTATAAACCTGACAGAGTTACCCTAACCTGTATAAACCTGACAGAGTTACCCTAACCTGTTTCACCTGATAGGGTTACCCTAACCTGTATCACCTGACAGAGTTACCCTAACCTGTATAAACCTGACAGAGTTACCCTAACCTGTATAAACCTGACAGAGTTACCCTAACCTGTATCACCTGATAGGGTTACCCTAACCTGTATCACCTGACAGAGTTACCCTAACCTGTATCACCTGACAGAGTTACCCTAACCTGTATAAACCTGACAGAGGGTTACCCTAACCTGTATCACCTGACAGAGTTACCCTAACCTGTATCACCTGACAGAGTTACCCTAACCTGTATAAACCTGACAGAGTTACCCTAACCTGTATCACCTGACAGAGTTACCCTAACCTGTATCACCTGACAGAGTTACCCTAACCTGTATCACCTGACAGAGTTACCCTAACCTGTATCACCTGACAGAGTTACCCTAACCTGTATCACCTGACAGAGTTACCCTAACCTGTATCACCTGACAAAGTTACCCTGACCTGTATCACCTGACAGAATTACCCTAACCTGTATCACCTGACAAAGTTACCCTGACCTGTATCACCTGACAGAGTTACCCTAACCTGTATCACCTGACAGAGTTACCCTAACCTGTTTCACCTGATAGGGTTACCCTAACCTGTATCACCTGACAGAGTTACCCTAACCTGTATCACCTGACAGAGTTACCCTAACCTGTATCACCTGACAGAGTTACCCTAACCTGTATAAACCTGACAGAGTTACCCTAACCTGTATCACCTGACAGAGTTACCCTAACTTGTATCACCTGACAGAGTTACCCTAACCTGTATCACCTGACAAAGTTACCCTGACCTGTATCACCTGACAGAATTACCCTAACCTGTATCACCTGACAGAGTTACCCTAACCTGTATCACCTGATAGGGTTACCCTAACCTGTATCACCTGACAGAGTTACCCTAACCTGTATCACCTGACAGAGTTACCCTAACCTGTATCACCTGACCACAGAGTTACCCTAACCTGTATCACCTGACAGAGTTACCCAAACCTGTATCACCTGACCGAGGGTTACCCTAACCTGTATCACCTGACAGAGTTACCCTAACCTGTATAAACCTGACAGAGTTACCCTAACCTGTATAAACCTGACAGAGTTACCCTAACCTGTATCACCTGACAGAGTTACCCTAACCTGTATAAACCTGACAGAGTTACCCTAACCTGTATCACCTGACAGGGTTACCCTAACCTGTATCACCTGACAGAGTTACCCTAACCTGTATCACCTGACAGAGTTACCCTAACCTGTATAAACCTGACAGAGTTACCCTAACCTGTATCCCCTGACCACAGAGTTACCCTAACCTGTATCACCTGACAGAGTTACCCAAACCTGTATCACCTGACAGTTACCCTAACCTGTATCACCTGACAGAGTTACCCTAACCTGTATCACCTGACAGAGTTACCCTAACCTGTATCCCCTGACCACAGAGTTACCCTAACCTGTATCACCTGACAGAGTTACCCTAACCTGTATCACCTGACAGAGGGTTACCCTAACCTGTATCACCTGACAGAGTTACCCTAACCTGTATAAACCTGACAGAGGGTTACCCTAACCTGTATCACCTGACAGAGGGTTACCCTAACCTGTATCACCTGACAGAGGGTTACCCTAACCTGTATCACCTGACAGAGTTACCCTAACCTGTATCACCTGACAGAGTTACCCTAACCTGTATCACCTGATAGGGTTACCCTAACCTGTATCACCTGACAGAGTTACCCTAACCTGTATAAACCTGACCGAGTTACCCTAACCTGTATAAACCTGACAGAGTTACCCTAACCTTTATAAACCTGACAGAGTTACCCTAACCTGTATCACCTGACAGAGGGTTACCCTAACCTGTTTTACCTGACAGAGTTACCCTAACCTGTATCACCTGACAGAGTTACCCTAACCTGTATCACCTGACAGAGTTACCCTAACCTGTATAGACCTGACAGAGGGTTACCCTAACCTGTATCACCTGACAGAGTTACCCTAACCTGTATCACCTGTCAGAGTTACCCTAACCTGTATCACCTGACAGAGTTACCCTAACCTGTATCACCTGACAGTTACCCTAACCTGTATCACCTGACAGAGTTACCCTAACCTGTATCACCTGACAGAGTTACCCTAACCTGTATCCCCTGACCACAGAGTTCCCCTACCCTGTATCACCTGACAGAGGGTTACCCTAACCTGTATCACCTGACAGAGTTACCCTAACCTGTATCACCTGACAGAGTTACCCTAACCTGTATAAACCTGACAGAGGGTTACCCTAACCTGTATCACCTGACAGAGTTACCCTAACCTGTATAAACCTGACAGAGGGTTACCCTAACCTGTATCACCTGACAGAGTTACCCTAACCTGTATCACCTGACAGAGTTACCCTAACCTGTATCACCTGACAGAGTTACCCTAACCTGTATCACCTGACAGAGTTACCCTAACCTGTATCACCTGACAGAGTTACCCTAACCTGTATAAACCTGACAGAGTTACCCTAACCTGTATCACCTGACAGAGTTACCCTAACTTGTATCACCTGACAGAGTTACCCTAACCTGTATCACCTGACAGAGTTACCCTAACCTGTATCACCTGACAGAGTTACCCTAACCTGTATCACCTGACAGAGTTACCCTAACCTGTATAAACCTGACAGAGTTACCCTAACCTGTATAAACCTGACAGAGTTACCCTAACCTGTATAAACCTGACAGAGTTACCCTAACCTGTATAAACCTGACAGAGGGTTACCCTAACCTGTATCACCTGACAGAGGGTTACCCTAACCTGTATCACCTGACAGAGTTACCCTAACCTGTATCACCTGACAGAGTTACCCTAACCTGTATCACCTGACAGAGTTACCCTAACCTGTATCACCTGACAGAGTTACCCTAACCTGTATAAACCTGACAGAGTTACCCTAACCTGTATAAACCTGACAGAGTTACCCTAAGCTGTATCACCTGACAGAGTTACCCTAACCTGTATCACCTGACAGAGTTACCCTAACCTGTATCACCTGACAGTTACCCTAATCTGTATCTCCTGACAGTTACCCTAACCTGTATCACCTGACAGTTACCCTAACCTGTATCACCTGACAGAGTTACCCTAACCTGTATCACCTGACAGGTTACCCTAACCTGTATCACCTGACAGAGTTACCCTAACCTGTATCACCTGACAGAGTTACCCTAACCTGTATCACCTGACAGAGTTACCCTAACCTGTATAAACCTGACAGAGTTACCCTAACCTGTATCACCTGACCACAGAGTTACCCTAACCTGTATCACCTGACAGAGTTACCCTAACCTGTATCACCTGACAGAGTTACCCTAACCTGTATCACCTGACAGAGTTACCCTAACCTGTATCACCTGACAGAGTTACCCTAACCTGTATCCCCTGACCACAGAGTTACCCTAACCTGTATCACCTGACAGTTACCCTAACCTGTATCACCTGACAGTTACCCTAACCTGTATCACCTGACAGAGTTACCCTAACCTGTATCACCTGACCACAGAGTTA
>SSNP01000042.1:3240885-3251374 GCA_006937955.1 Pachypanchax playfairii | reverse complement strand
AGTTACCCTAACCTGTATCACCTGACAGTTACCCTAACCTGTATCACCTGACAGAGTTACCCTAACCTGTATCACCTGACAGAGTTACCCTAACCTGTATCACCTGACAGAGTTACCCTACCTGTATCACCTCCCCACAGAGTTACCCTAACCTGTATCACCTGACCACAGAGTTACCCTAACCTGTATCACCTGACAGAGTTACCCTAACCTGTATCACCTGACAGAGTTACCCTAACCTGTATCACCTGACAGAGTTACCCTAACCTGTATCACCTGACAGAGTTACCCTAACCTGTATCACCTGACAGAGTTACCCTAACCTGTATCACCTGACAGAGTTACCCTAACCTGTATCACCTGACAGAGTTACCCTAACCTGTATCACCTGACAGAGTTACCCTAACCTGTATTACCTGACAGAGTTACCCTAACCTGTATCACCTGACAGAGTTACCCTAACCTGTATCACCTGACAGAGTTACCCTAACCTGTATCACCTGACAGAGGGTTACCCTAACCTGTATCACCTGACAGAGTTACCCTAACCTGTATCACCTGACAGAGTTACCCTAACCTGTATCACCTGACAGAGTTACCCTGACCTGTATCACCTGACAGAGTTACCCTAACCTGTATCACCTGACCACAGAGTTACCCTAACCTGTATCACCTGACAGAGTTACCCTAACCTGTATCACCTGACAGAGTTACCCTAACCTGTATCACCTGACCACAGGTGACATGTGTTTAATGTTTTTCTTTTTGCCCCCAGATGAGGACGAGGATGATGATGAAGATGAGGATTTTGATGATGATGAAGAGTGGGATGACTAGTGAAGATGTCCTTGTTGAATTGTCCCCCAGGTGGCCCCTTCAGCCCCGAACCTCCTGATGACACTAAAGTATCTACTAAAACTCTTCCAGAATCTGACTACGGTTGTCATGTAAATGTTTATGGACTAGTTGTATATTTATTTTTGCTTTTATATGAATATTCCAAAAAATCTGTGCAATACCTCATGTGTTCATTCATCTGTTAAGTTTTCACACATCGTCATGGCAGCAGCTTCCACACTCGCATGGTGTCATTAGAAAGCACTTAAACATTTAACGAGCAGAACTCAGCCAGCTGTTTGTCTCTAAACAACAACAAAACATTAAAACAAACCAACAAACACTGTTCAGCGTTACTTTATTTCTTTTTTTTTTTTTGTTAGAGAAATTAAAAAGGAGACTTTTACAACCAAACAGGCAGGTTCCTCTTTGTTTGGTTGTTGTTGGTTGAAACACATAGCAACACTATTTTCTTACCACATTTTTCTGACCTTTGTGTTTGTGACTAAAAGTAGAGTTTAGTGTATAACAGTGTTATACATTCAATAACCAAAACGCAGCTGCTCAGTCACCTTATGTGGATTTTTGATGTAACTGAAGTTTTTTTGCACACAGTTTCTGTAACAGTTTGGTTTCTAGTTTGTTCTCTTTTCTTTGTTTATTTTGTGTGTGCATTTGTTTATAATGTTGTTTTGATTTTTGGGCTGTAGGATAGTATGACAGAGTCTTCTGCAGTACTGCAGCTGTTGGATGCAATTTTAAATGTGACTGAATCAGAGTTACAGACGATTTTTAGTCTAAAACACGTTGAATTTAAACATGAAGGAATTCTTCATAAGATGAAACTTTGTTTTTGTTACATTATTATTTGTTACATAAATCTCACAAACCTGCACATACTAACCAGACCAAGATGGGAAAGTCTCAGTTCATTTGGAAGTTCAGATCCATAGATCCAGTCAGATCCGTGGTTACACCTGGTGCAGGTGAGCGTACCTTTCCTTCAGGTGTATCCAGGATGTTGTAAACTCTGCTTCACCGTCTTTGCTTCCATGTTAAAATATGTGATGTTTATAAATGCACTTTACCGTTGAAGAAAAACCGCCGTGCTTGAATGGCTTCAGCATGTTTAACAGCTGTTCATGTCGCCATGCTACACGCAGATATACAAGCGTTTTCCATTCAGACGGACCAAAACAGATAAATGAGTTCAACAATGTAGGTGAAACGTAACAAGGAAATCTTTGTGGCGTCATCGTTGATCCATTTAAATCTAGATATCATGATGATCATCTGGTTTGAAAACGTAAATAAACAAACAGGAACACTAATATTTACTGATATCACCTCCGATCAGATATTTTGGAGACGCATTTCCTGTTTTAGTCTGGTTGGCACGTGCACGAAAGGATTGCACTGTTCATTTAATTCTTCAAGAAGCAGCATCAGCATTCTCTGATATGATGGAACAATAAAAGGCAGAGCTTTCACTCACTTTATTCATGAACACGTGATTTTATGCAATTCAATTAATGCCACCTTGTTGCAAGTGATTGAAAAAGTAATAATAATAAACCAAATGGGGCATTTTCAAGCAGCCTGTGATTTTTTTCTTTTTGTCTGTATAAAAAACGTCTGTCTTTTCCATCCTCGAGCGAAGCTTGATGCTGCATTGAGAAGCCGAAATACTGATGAAAACCTGTGAAAGGGGTTGGGTTGGGTGATGAGGAACAATACTAAATTGTATATCTAAATAAATGTTAATATTTACAAACAAATGTTTGTGTTGGTTTTTTTCTCAGATTTAGAAAATACCATTATGGTTTTGTCGTCAGTATGTTTACTAAAATAAAATAAAAAACTAAAAGTTTTCAGGTGAAACTTCAGGAGGAACCTACACTCTGATCTTTCCAGGTGACCTTCATGTGACCTTCTCATGTCCAGCTGTTCAGTGTTTCAGTATGTTTTACACAATTTGTTGTTTAACAAGGAGCTTAATGATAAATTTACATCAGCTGTTTGATCCATGAACCAATCAGAGTTGGTATTTAAACAGCAGCTGTTCACATCATGTGACCAACCTAACAGCTGATCAACACCTCGACATCAAGAGGTTTCAAACAGGAAGTTCTCAGACCGAGGACGCTACTGTCACTGAAAGACGGAAGTCACAAAAAGACATAGAAGTGGACGTCCTTTGTCCACGTCCTACAATGATGATGAAAATAGGTTCATATAGAGCAGGAGGAATGATGGACACCAACGATGTTGGAGACACTGATGTCACCAGATTCATTTTTGGTGGTGCAGGTGTCACAGTGTGGACAGGTGTGTCTAGTCAATACAGAACTGTCCTACACATGTGACGAGTCCAAACTACCTGACTAACATCATGAATGGAGTCATGGTGTCCCTGCATGGACAACACATGTCTCATTACATCTTCATGGACCACAAGGATCCAGATCATCCAGGTCTCATCATGAGGGGACAGCTGCTGGAGACTGGGGGACCTGGACTTTCTCCAAATTAGATTCTGAACTATTAGAATGAGTTGAAGATGAACCAGATGAGAGAAATCACAGAATCAGACTTCATCAACACAAAACGTAACATCTGTTTTTATAAAATCAGCTGTTATCACCTCATTTAAAATACCAGTAAAACAGTTTTGTCACGACATGCAAATCAAATATTTTACATTTTTTCGTATAGTTTGAGTATTTTAAACTTTGACAGAGTCCTAAATCTGATCAAATCTGCCTCAGATTGAAACCACATGGTGAGATGAAGAACTTCACACATCGAGTCCTGGTTCAGGCTCAAGCTGTGAAGTTCCTGTGTTTAACCCTCATCAGTGCCTCCCTCTAGTGGGAGTCGGGTTCTGTTCCTGCTTCTGACACCAGCACATTAATAAGACACTTGTCTTGTCCCACCTGACTCTCCGGTTCAAAGACACAAGTTAAAAATCATTTTGTAGTGACTGGATTTGTTTTTTGTCTGAGCAACAATCGTCAGTGTTTTACTCTGTTATAATTTATAATTAGACTTGAGTTTTACATCTTCACTAAAACCTTCAGTTTTCAGAACATTGATCTGTCCCTCCATTTTCTGAGGGACTTCCTGTATGTAGATCCGTCCCCCTGAAAACCGAAATCTGGACCAGTTCTTGTTAGTTAAATAACTTTTGGGGACTTTTTCTATGTGACGTGATCAGTGAGTGAATTATCTCATCCTGCATCAGACAAAACATATTTCAAATAAATTTTATCAAAACAAAAAAGGGAAATAAACAATGAAACATGAACTTTTGACTATTTTTAAATTTGTTTAAAGAGCAACTGAACACCATGAAAACGCATAACCCCGCCCCCAGACAATTCTCCCAAAGTGGGCGGTGCCAGGAAGCGCAGAGGGGCGTGGTCAAGTGTGGAGGATGAGGGAGGGGGTTGATTATCACAGATTTACTGATAATTATGTTTAATATCATTATAATCATGATTAACATGAACAAATGTATTTAGAGTGTTTTGTGTTAGTTTTTGTTTGTTTTTTATTTTCTATGAACTGAATGTTTCCTTTTATGTGTGTCTCATGTTTATTATGTGCTCGTGTGTGTAACACTATGTGTGTGTGTATGAAAGTAGAAAGTCTATCAGCTTAAACAGAAGAACCAGCTTTTCTCATAAGCTTGAAATTTGTCACCTCTAAAAAAAAGTCTGAATCTGCCTGCAGATGATCTCTGAAACGCCGTGTCAGCAGGATTCCAGCAGGTTTCCAACCTGCGGCTTCTCGTGTGTGGACGGTTTGAGCTGGAGAACACGAACATCTCTGTGCTGACCTCCTCCGTGCACTCAGAGAGGTCTTTCACGTGGACCCTGTGCACTGTATCTTGTAACAGATAAATTCTGCACTAAGAGGGACTGTACAGGAACTGAAGTTAGCAGGTTTGACTGCGTCCACAGAGACACAAAAAAAAACACAACACCCTTTCTGTCAGAATGTCTTCCTACTAACTCATTAAATAAATAATAAGATAAAAAATAACTATTACTTATTGTGAAATTGGCTCATTACTGGAAACAGAATGACACATAAAACAGTTTCTGGAGTGATTCATTGGAACATGATTTTATCAGTAAATATTTTACATGCAAACAGCGACTGTGTGACTGATAAAATTATAACGTTTATTTTAGTCATTCCTAAAGTGAGAAGTCATGGAAACTTGGCTGATATAACGTGTATCTGAGCTGTTCACAGCAAAGAAGTTGATTTTTAAATTCCAGAACTTTATCAATAATCACAGACGTTGTTTCACTAAAATAGAACGAACCAGCAGAGACTTTGTTTTTATAGTTAGAATAATTTTAGACACATCAGAAATATAAGGGATTTATTTCAAACTATAATGAAGGATTGATGCACCTGACATTTACTTTTATTAATAAATAATCTATAGAATCAATAAAAAAGACTGTCCTCTGATTTAAAACATCAGTTATTTGTAACATATAGAAATGTTTAGTGTGTGTAGGAATAAACAAAAACATTGTGAACAGAAATGTATTTTGCAGATATAGGATCAAATATTGTGAACAGGTTTATTGGTTCTATTGAAGTGATTATTGATCCTGTATTAGTTTATTTCACACGGAGTGTCTGAAGTTAATGAGTATCAGATGAACCGTCAGTCTGTTTAAAGGGAACAAACAGGATTTTAGGTAGTTTGGCGTCATCGTGTGCACCACACTGAACACGGACCCGATAAAGCAACAGACCAGAGTGTGTAATGTTGTCACAGCTGAGTTTGATTTGGTTTGAGCTCCTTTTAAAACGCAGTCTTTTAAAAAAATGTTTCCAAAATTCTAAATTTGATAAGAAAAGTTCAGCAGTTAAATAGTTAAACCTTTTAAAGTTAATGAGTTAAAAAAGTTTAAGGTTTATGAGACTGATGTTCTTGTTTATTGTGTGCATGTGTTTATTCTAGTGGAGTCAGATTACTGTCTAGCAGTTTATAAAATTGTTTCTCATAGAGATTCTCTATATGTTTAAATTCAAGGTGGTAGAAATAGTTTATAATTTGCTCGTTATGCATGAATTGTTGATAAATTACGTCTCCTGCCAGTAATCTTACTCTGTCTCTAGTGAAGGGAACAAACCAGCCTAATAAGGTCTGGCTGACCAACCAAAACCAACGTTTGTTTTGTGTCTAGTATTTTACTTTTGTGTAATCTTGATGTGATATCAGTTTATTATCTTATAGTTCTAAGAAGCAGTACTCACTCTCTCAAGGCTACTAGTTTGTTTAGTCATTAAAAAAACACGCTCAAAGTTTTAAAAACACTCAGCAGCACAGCTGAGAATGGACTATAAATCATTTTATTATTTTTAGGAAACATTAAATATAAACGACTGACTTTAGCTGAACTAAGTAATGTAGATATAAAAAGCTGATGTGGGAGTGAGTAGAGTTACTTTCTATATATGAACATACTGCATATATTAAGCTGTAGTTGGTTTTTAACTGGACAGAAACTTTGAGAATAACATTAATTAGAAAAAAATGACAAACCTCAAGACAAACAGAAACGTCTGCAACACAACCCTCCTTCCTTCTTCCTTCACCATGTAACAGCTGATTGACATGAATGATGTGAGTAAACCTACAGTTTCTGTTTCATCTGTGCAGCTGCTGGATAAACACTGACTCTCAAAATAAGACCTAAATTCCACCAGATCAGCTGTTAAATCGTTCTTTTTTTGAAGATGTCGATGGAGGGCGTGTATCGCTGCTTCTGCACACACAGTCAGTATTTATAACTTGGACTAGAGTTTGATGGGAGACGAGTGGGAGACGAGGGGAGACGAGGGGAGACGAGGGGAGACACGCCTCTCATGAACCTCAGGCCAACACTGGCTTGTTTGATTTTAAACTGGATGCATACAGACACTAGATGCAGACGGTGGTTTACATGCACACCAATGCAAATAAAGAATGACTCTTTTATGTTTTTATAGCAAAACAAAACTAAAAACAACCTTTTGGAAAGAGATTCTGAAGGTTTTCTGTTGAAAATAATAATTTAACTAATTTATAGTGGAATTTACTAATTCTTTGTTCTTTAAACATTTTACAGCTGTCACAAACAAAAAACTGACGACTGTTCAAGATGATCACATTTAAGATTTAGAATCAACACAAGTAATTTGTACTAAAATCCCAGTAAGTTATAGTTTTTTGTTGATACTGGTACAAACTGAACACACATATCCATGAAAAATACTTGAGAGGAAATACATGGAAACATGTGATTGATGTTGTGACTTTACTTGTTTAAACTTAAAAAGTATTTAGGGAAATGTATCTGTTATAAACACGTAATTAATAAAACCATATATGTTCATTAATTTTAATAAATAATCTAAACAATAACAAAAGGAATGTCATAAGTTCTAATTAACCTCCAACTATTAACAAAACCATCCAAATACGTTTACAATAAAGTTACTTTCTTAACACATGTGATGTTAAATAAGAGTATAAAATAGTCAAGTTGTATTTTAATATCAGTACAGATCTGTCAGGATTCCAGGAAGCCTCCATGCAGGTGAACCTCCGTCCTCCGTCATGGTGTTTTTTTAACCTAATGAAAATTATTTTATACAACTTTTAAACTTCTTCTTCAATATTTACTCTTTTAGTCTGTTTTTATTGGCTGTTTTTATTTGAAGTTAATTTATAGTTAAAATACTTTTTAACACAGTTGAAACTACAAGTTTTGAATTTAAATAAACCAGATGCTTTTAGCACTTTTAAAAATAACGTCTAAATGTTTCTGATGTTTATGAATAACAAACCTAAGTCTGTTTATATTGAACCTTTATGATTTCAGTTAAAAAACTATTAAAACAACTTTTTAAAACTAGAAATTCCAGCTTTGTTTTCATTCCCAGTTAATAATTATCTTCACCAATGAGGTCATGTTTTCATTGCCTCTAGATTATTTATGTCTGTTAACAGAACAACTCAAACAAACATGAACAGATATGGATTAAATATTTTGGGAACGTCTTGAGTAAAAATCTAATAGATTTTGGCCTTTTATAATCTATTAAAAATATTAAATGTCAGAAACAATAAGAGCAAATATTTGATGTAACTGATGATCCTTTTCATTTAGGTTTTTTTTTCTTTTTATTAAAGCTTGTGTCTGTGTAAATTTGATTGACCCAGTCTGATGTACATCAGTACGGGTCAAAACTCAGTCAATACTCAGTATAGTGGACACCTCATGCATCGAGGTGTCCATTAGTCCACATGGCACCAGGACACCAGGGTTACAGGTCAATCATCAATATTGTAATTGTGCTATTAGATCTGTGTCCATAAAGGAGCTGAGATGTCAGCTGATCACTGTGTGTTGGTGAGTTTGGTCTGATAGTGAGAGACAAAGATCTTCAACCCCCCTGGAAGAACTTTACAAGCACTCCAAAGCAGTCAAAGAACTCAGAGTCCCAGTGGGACGAGGTCCAGGGGTCCTATATGCTAATAGAGCTGCACAGTGAAGGAGATGGTGGTGGTGCTGCAAGAAGACACCTGCTTGGTGTGGTGGGGGGGCAACTGATCTCAGTCAGGAATACTTCGAGGTTTTTCTCAATCCCACTTATATTCCTTGCTTTATGAAAGCAGAGCCTGGGTGGTTGCTGAGGAAATGAAACAGCTGGTAGCAGGGTTCCACCAGTGGAGGACATTTGTCCTTGACCCTGGATGATGGCCTGGTTTTGTTGACATCAGTGCAACATTACAAGGATGTTGGAAACAGAACATCTGGATTTTCAGACTGAGTTGGTGGTGTTCCAACTACTGAAGTATCTCCCTCCTCAGTCTCCCAAGAGTGTCCATCTGACCGTCAAACCTCAGATTCAGGAGAAGTAATTCAGCTTTTGTCCTGGTTGTAGAACTTTGGATATTTTAGGGTGTGTGAGCATTTGTCCAACCAATTTTTATGTGTTTTGTTGACTTAGAGAAGACTTACGATTGTGTCCCTGATGGTGTCCTGTGGAGAGTTCTTTGGGAGTATGAGATTTATGGAACCTTACAAAGCCAACTGAATCCCTGTGCGCCAGACTTTTGTCTGATGAGTGTTGGATTGGACCAAGACTATCGTTTGTCATCAATTCTGTCCATAAAATTATTGGACAGAGCGTTTAGACACAGCCAGGTGTTGTACTCATCAAGCCCGGACCCCTAGGAGGTACTGGAAGGATTTACAGCCTAGTTTGAAATAACTAGAATGGAAATCAGCACCGACAAGTCTGACACATAAAAAAAGCTTCGTCAGGGTGTCTTGATTCACCCTTTGGGACATGATGAGAAACTCAGCTACAGTGGGGCAAAAAAGTATTTAGTCAGCCACCAATTGTGTAAGTTCTCCCACTTAAAAAGATCAGAGAGGCCTGTAATTTTCATCATAGGTATACCTCAACTATGAGAGACAAAATGAGGAAAAAAAATCCAGAAAATCACATTGTCTGATTTTTAAAGAATTTATTTGCAAATTATGGTGGAAAATAAGTATTTGGTCACCTACAAACAAGTAAGATTTCTGGCTTTCACAGACCTGTAACTTCTTTAAGAGGCTCCTCGGTCCTCCACTCGTTACCTGTATTAATGGCACCTGTGTGAACTCGTTATCAGTATAAAAGACACCTGTCCACAACCTCAAACAGTCACGCTCCAAACTCCACTATGGCCAAGACCAAAGAGCTGTCAAAGGACACCAGAAACAAAATTGTAGACCTTCACCAGGCTGAGAAGACTGAATCTGCAATAGGTAAGCAGCTTGGTGTGAAGAAATCAACTGTGGGAGCAATTATTAGAAAATGGAAGACATACAAGACCACTGATAATCTCCCTCGATCTGGGGCTCCACGCAAGATCTCACCCCGTGGGGTCAAAATGATCACAAGAACGGTGAGCAAAAATCCCAGAACCACACGGAGGGACCTAGTGAATGACCTGCAGAGAGCTGGGACCAAAGTAACAAAGGCTACCATCAGTAACACACTACGCCGCCAGGGACTCAAATCCTGCAGTGCCAGACGTGTCCCCCTGCTGAAGCCAGGACACGTCCAGGCCCGTCTGCGGTTTGCTAGAGAGCATTTGGATGATCCAGAAGAGGATTGGGAGAACATCATATGGTCAGATGAAACCAAAATAGAACTTTTTGGTAGAAACTCAACTTGTCGTGTTTGGAGGGGAAAGAATGCTGAGTTGGATCCAAAGAACACCATACCTACTGTAAAGCATGGGGGTGGAAACATCATGCTTTGGGGCTGTTTTTCTGCAAGGGGACCAGGACGACTGATCCGTGTAAAGGAAAGAATGAATGGGGCCATGTATCGTAAGATTTTGAGTGAAAACCTCCTTCCATCAGCAAGGGCATTGAAAATGAGACGTGGCTGGGTCTTTCAGCATGACAATGATCCCAAACACACCGCCCGGGCAACGAAGGAGTGGCTTCGTAAGAAGCATTTCAAGGTCCTGGAGTGGCCTAGCCAGTCTCCAGATCTCAACCCCATAGAAAATCTCTGGAGGGAGTTGAAAGTCCGTGTTGCCCAGCGTCAGCCCCAAAACATCACTGCTCTA
>SSNP01000042.1:3178385-3238385 GCA_006937955.1 Pachypanchax playfairii | reverse complement strand
CCTTTAGAAGTATTTTACTATATATTACTTTTACATATTTTTGGAGGGGGGGGGGTCACCTTTAATCTAGTACCTGCAGGTTTGGGTTTGTCCATAAAAGCAACAAATGAAACAACTCTAGAATCTAATTTCTTTGCTTCCTGAGCTGTTTGCATGACCTCACTGACTGGGAGAGGAGTATCTCTTCCTCAGCCTCGCTACCCCTCCCTCTTTCCAGCATCTAAATGTGTGGTGGTCTTTGGACAGAGCTTCTTTCTGTACTCCTACAGGAGCAGGAGTGAGAGGCCGCTGGAGTCATCAGCACTGGGATCACGGCATCATCCACGGTACGTTTCTAACACTCCACCAGAAACCAGCAATATTAGGAGATGCTTTCACACGTCTTCATCTGCTGGTACTGATTTAAATACTTACATTTCAAACATAAGGCAACTCTTCAAACTTTTAAGTTGTTTTTTTACTTATCAGGAAATCAAATTGTTTTAATTAAAAAAAGGTAAAATACGTGTTTCAAAATGACTTGAGACATTTTGTTCTGAAGACATTTGATGGTTAATTTGAGTTAGTTGGTGTGACTGTGAGGTTGAAACTGGATACGGTTTAATTGTTTAATTAGTCTTTATTTTGTTGCATCACAATTATTGATCAAGTTTGTACTTTAGGTGTTAGAGTAGAATTTCATCACTATTTGTGGTGCTATAATATCCCCTCATGAGAGGACATCAGATTTTTAATTTTCTCATAGATTTAGATTTATACAGATTTCAATGAGTTTTTTTATGTTTAACAACAAATTGTTAAATGTAGAATAGTAGTAATGTAGTAATCGAGGTAAAGCTCCGGTCTCAGAAGATGAAGCTGTTTTGAGTCTGACGTCTGAAATTCAGATATATTGTTTTAAAAATCATTTAAAGCATCTTTCCATTGACTTACATGTGAATGTAACAGATATTATAGAACTCTGCTGCAGGGTTCAACTTGTTCTTTCTTTCTTTTTTTTATCTTGAAACAGTTTTTTGTTTCCGCTTCCATCAGGTTTTGACGTGTCACACACAGAACTGTTGTTCGGTGCATTAGGCTCCATACAGTATTTAACTAATGGTGTCTGAGTGGAGAAAACTGGCTGAGAGTGACATCTTGTTTCCATGGTTACATTAGGCTGGACAAGCACACGCCATGAATGGAAATGTTCTGATTCAAACCCTGAAATGACCGTTTGAAAAAAAGTTCTGTTAAATATCTTTAAACTTTTTTGAAAAAATCTTCACATTCATGCGAATCTTCACCTTTTTTCACCGCCATCGTGCGTCCGTGTGACGTCTCATAACAAACATGTTCATGCTGCTGATCTGAGGTCTCTGACTGCTGAGTGTGTATTCTGCACAACAGTCTGTGTGTGTATTCTCAACACAGACCATACAGTATGTGTCGGTAGCCGTGCATGTGCATGTGCACACACACTCCCATGTTTCCTTCACCAGTGGCTTCAGACGTGCGTTCCCTCACATCACCTTGGTGATCTATGACTACGGGTCTGTGTTTCTTTGTGTGTGTACATATCAATGTCAGCTCTGTTCTGCTGGCGGCTGCAGGAGGGTCTGAAGAGAGTGGGTGAAGGGGGAGTTAGTGGTGTGTATCGGAGGGGAGAGGGTGGGTCTCTGGATGCCCGCCTTGTGTTTACCTTGGCAGGGTGAGACCATCCCAAGGTCCCGCCCCTGTTCACAGCTAGAACAGACTGAGGCCTTATTTTCCTGGACGTGGGTTGGGAACAGAACATACCACAGCAGCAGACCTGGGGAGCAGCAGCCACCCCGGTGTCTGAATGGGTACAGTGTGATCCGGTGGCTCACTGGTTTGACCTGGCTCAGACAGATTTGCTCACAAATGCTGGTGTAACTCGTGAAGTGGCTTCAGTTTAAATGATGCATTAAAAAGCAACAAAGGATCCACTAAGAGGACGCAGGCGGGGAGTCAGCTGGGATAGCAAAAAAAAAAAAAAAAATGGTGGAAGTTTTTGCTTCTAAGTTTGAGGTTAGACAAACTCTGATTATTAGCTAGTTTTGTTTATACTGAAAGATATAAATGTTATATAATGTAAGAAAAGATTGAGTGCATTTAGACATACAGGAGAATGTGGAGTAAATATGTTTCTTTTTGTTCTGTCAGTTTCAACATTGTTATTATTATCAACATCTCTTAAATCTGTTTTGCTGCAAACTAAAACACAGAGTGACAATCTGATGTTTGCATCTTCTACCTTTTCTTTTCCCTTCAGGCGTCGCCACAGCAAGTCGTTCACCTGCAGCAAAAATCTAGGAGATAAAAAAGTTATTCTTGGAAATTATTTGGGAAGAAAAAAACCACAACAGCTGATGAGAAATCCTAAAGAAAACTATAGAAACATCGGATGCCTGTGGTCACTAAGAAACTCAAAGAAACAATAAATACCAGAGCTAATTTATCACTGTTGGACTATTTTTGGTTGGATTTGTTCATCTGGCAACATTCTGTGATTTGATATTCTGTTTCCTGCCAAACTGAGTCAATGTTTAGTCTCAGACAGCAGGACAGAGTCCTACTCCTCTATATGAGCAGAACCTTAAAGACTCACACACACCTGTAATATGTAGCTTTCACACATGTATATACAAGAAACACCATAAGTATTTGCAGAAAGTGCACGTGGGTTTTGAAATACTGTATATGACAGCAGAAACCTGGCAGGAGCTCTTTGTTCTGACGTCTTATGAGTCTCTAACAGCTTCAGGTTTCTGTAACGTGTTTGGTTGAATAAATCTCTGTCGTCTGTAAAAGCAGCTCGGTGAATGTTCGGTTGGGACTCACAATCGTTTCATACGTCTGAATACGCTTCATGTCTGAACTGTGGAAAGTTGAGAAAACAAAGATTTAACAGACGTGAGACTGAGTCTCAGACTTGGAGATTAACGTGGAAGAAAACAGCAGAAAGATCAATTACACGCTGCTACTGAGTTAAATAGTTTTGCAAACAAGTGATTGTCAAATTTAAAGTTTCAACCGTTTAATTGGATTTAAAAAGGAAAACAATAAAAAACAAATCTATTTGTAATTGATGATCTTTAGCAAGTTTTTAATGACCACAAAGGTTTTTAATCCCAAACCAACGTTCGGTTTCACTAAATGAAAATTAAGTTCAGATATTTATTCTGATGAAACCAACACGATCCAGTTAGATGATATAAATCAATTCAGTATGATATAATTATAATTTCTAACAAATTAAAACAAGTTTGAGTTGAATAAATTGCTGTTTATTTGCACTATTTTAATTTATTTGACACTTTTTAGGTGTCCAGAAACACAAAAAGATCCCTGCAGTATTTATCCTGAATAGGATTAAATATGAACATGTGTAGAGTTGAAACTATGTACATGATGGGAAAGAAAAAAGAAGCCAAAAAAAAAAAACAATTGTGGTCAATCAGCACCATTAATTAATTAATTAATTAATTAGTTTATTTGTTTGTTTGTTTATTTTGTCAGCACAATCGTAATTGTTGTTTCCTGTGTTTGTCAGGTAACCATGACGACTCTGTTTCTGCTGTGTGTATCTTTACCCATCATTTTGGCAACAACATCATTTGAAGACCATGATGGTAAGAAGAATAACCAGATTAAATAATCTGTTCATTGTTTGGTAGAGTTAAGATTGTTGATTTAATCCCTGACTTTAAAAGTGTGAAATGTTTAATTACAGATTAATTACAGATTAATTACAGAATCATCAAGAATAAAACAGATTAATCAGTGATTAACGACATGTTCATTACAAATTATCACAAGTACTCGAGGCTGTATCTAAAAAAGTCTAAATTTATTCTCAAATGTTTTATTTTGTTGCTGTTAAAATGTTTTTATAGTGAGTTTTAGTTTATTGTGTCCAGTTTGTTGGTTCTAATTAATAAATGAAACATGGTTTGATCTTCTTGGCAGACACTGATGGCACGTTGCGTGTCAGCATCCCAGTGGAGATGCCGCTCCGTCCTCTGCTGGGTGCTAAGGTACTGGTGCCGTGCTACTTCCAAGACAACATGGTCAACGACCCCGGAGCCCCCACCGTTGCACCGCTGTCCTACCACATCAAATGGACTTATGTCACCAAGGAAAACACTTCAATAATTCTGGTGGCATCAGCAGGTAAAGTTCAGGTGGAGACAGAGTATCTGGACAGAGTGACGTTGGTCAACTACCCCATGGTTCCTACTGATGCCAGCATGGTGCTGACGGAACTGAGTTCTAAGGATTCTGGCACGTATCGCTGCGAGGTGATACATGGCATCGAAGACAACTACGACTCTGTGAACATCCATGTTCAGGGTAAACTCTGAAGTCTAAAGTCTCACTGATTGTTTCTTTAAAAGCTCTAAACTCTAATTTTGTGCAACTTGTATTTTATTGTGTTTTATTTTTCTCAGGCATCGTTTTTCATTACCGTGCCATCTCCACCCGCTACACCCTGACGTTTGAAAAAGCCAAAGCAGCTTGTATCCAGAACGGCGCCACCATCGCCACTCCAGAACAGCTCCAAGCTGCTTATGATGATGGATACCATCAGTGTGATGCTGGGTGGTTGTCCGATCAGACCGTCAGGTACTGAAGTACCATCAGTTTCTAAAATACTCACCAGAGAATTGTTAAAAAATAGAGAATTGGCAGCTATTGTGTTAATGTGTGTGAACACTTTCATTCAGAGTTCTCCTAAACGTCTCGATGAGTCAGACACATTAGCAGGAAAGTAACAGCTGTCTGGGATTTTTACTTTACTTTAAAAATAAGGCAGGAAATTTAGAATACACGGTGCTATTTTGTGGAAGATAAAGATGTCTATAATTTTCTGGCTGTAGTCAGAAGTGATCGACACTGATTTATAGAAACGGTCCAAGAAAAGAAATAATAATATGTAATAAACAGGATCTGGAGTTATTTTGGAGCAGATGCACAAACACTGGACGTCACAGAAAACTGTCAAATTCTGCCGTCACACGTTTCATCCTGTACCTGAAAATCATTTAGAGGTTGTTACATGTTCAGTACTGAACTTTACAAGCGCTGGATCTGATTAATACTCATATCCATGATATAGATTTATCATCAAAGATTAGTATACTTATACTAATACTTATAGTTACTGACTCAGGTGACTGGTTTCTGGTTCTCTTAAGGTACCCCATCCATGAGCCTCGGGAACGCTGCTTCGGAGACAAGGGGAACTTACCTGGAATGAGAACTTATGGTGTCAGAGACGCTAACGAGACCTACGACGTGTATTGCTTTGCTGAGAAGATGTCAGGTACTTTCATTTAAAAAAGATCAACATCACCTAAAACAGTGTAAATACTTGGACTCGTTGAGTTTAGTGTGTTTCCTTCCTCCGTCTTCGTCTCTGTCTCTTCCCAGGCAGAGTCTTCTACTCCATGTCCATAGAGAAGTTCTCCTTCTACGAAGCACAAGATCAGTGTACCAAACTTGGTGCCAGGCTTGCCACCACCGGTGAGCTCTACCTGGCCTGGAAGGATGGGATGGATGTGTGTAATGCCGGTTGGCTCGCAGACAGAAGCGTGCGATACCCAATCAACATTCCCAGACCTCAGTGTGGAGGAGGACTCATAGGAGTCCGGACTGTCTACCTGTTCCTCAACCAGACAGGATACCCCTACCCAGACTCTCGCTATGACGCCATCTGCTTTCAAGGTTAGTCATTGATCCAAATTTTGGGTAAATTCTGTGAAGGACTTTTTAAATATTGTGTCTGAACTGTTTGCAGTCCTTGTTGAGGAGGAATGGAGATCTTCTGGGTTGTTTTCTTTCTGACTCCAAAGTTCATCTATGACAATATACCATCTTGTCTCCTCAGCGAGTGATGATGAAGGAGCTGTGCCTGAGAGGACCAAACCTTTTCCAGGTATCATAAAGTTTACACCTACCTCCAAGCCCTACCCAAGTCTGAGCCCTCCATCTGAAGGTCAGGAGGTTCGGTCTGGAAAAGAAGACATGTTCACACCACTGGCTGTCCCACCTGGTCTAACTGATGACTTTATATTAACTGAACTGGATCTGACAGATGAAGATGTATTCATGGCTCCCACAGGTGAGCCAGTGGTTCATCTGATACCCTTTGATGTGACGGACACAAACAGAATTAAAGTGGTTCAGTGTTTCTGAGTCCAATTCTAATCATTTACATTGTGCATGAATATGATATGCTGACGTCACACACCATGAAGAGACACTAAACAGTTTTTACTGTAAAATACAAGCTGGATCTTTTTCAGTTAAGGGGAAAGTTTTAAGAGAACATCATAATATTCAGGCTGCAGAACAACATTGTCTCATATAAAAAAGAAACACAGTATTACACCAGCATCAGTATTTGTACTCATTACGATGGCACTATTCTTTTTCCTCTTGTCCAAGGTGTGGTATTCCACTATCGACCAATCACGGGTCGGTATACTCTGACCTTTATGCAGGCTCATCTGGCTTGTCGAAGCGTGGGGGCAGTCATCGCGAGCCCCCAGCAGCTGCAGGCAGCGTTTGAGAAAGGCCTTCATCAATGTGACGCCGGCTGGCTGCGGGACCAAACCGTCCGGTGAGCTGGATGACAAACACAACAAATTTAACTCCAGTCATATAGTCATATACATGATCCGTGTCTGCACAGACAAACAATAGATGTCACAATAAAAGCAAAACAGGAAGACAAGCGACCAGAAAGTAAAACTGAACATAGGAGACCAGGAGGACACGGCGGAGGACAGGAGGAAGCAATAATCCCATAACTAAACCCTGATGTAATACTGGAGGTGAGACTGTTCCAAGGTGTGGGGCAGTGAAAGGACAGGCTCCGCCCCCTCCTCCAGGTTTGCAGGGGAGTGAATGGGACAAGCAGCAGCTTGGTTAGTAGATCTCAAGTGGAGTGGGGGGTGTTATAGACTCTCCCACCTTTCAACCTGTATGTAACGTACAGTTTGTTATGTTACGTATGATAACTGTTACATGTGCACGAGTCCCACACGTGCACTTCTGTTCTTCATGTTTTCACCCATGTAACAGGTACTTCAGCAGGTTACTGTAGTGTTCACTGAGCTTCTCCTCAAACACTTCAGCTGATGTTATAAGCTGCAGGATGTTATTTATAACAAACATGCTAACTGCTCGCTGTCTTTATGTTCAGGTATCCAATTGTGTCTCCCAGAGAGAACTGTGCAGGTAACCTGCTGGACCTTCCAGGTGTGAGATCCTACGGTTTGAGACCAGCCAGTGAAACTTATGATGTCTTCTGTTACGTGGAACGCCTAAAAGGTCCAGCTGCTTAAATCCTGATGATGTTCATTTATAAGTATTTACTTGAGAGGTAAATCTAATATTATATATGTTGTTGGACAGGTGAGGTCTTCTTCACCAGTGATTACGACAGCTTCTCCTTCGAGGAGGCGGTGCAGCACTGTGAGAAACTCAACACCACACTGGCGTCCCCGGGGGAACTGTACGCCGCCTGGAAACAGGGACTCGACAAGTGTCGCCCAGGCTGGTTGATGGACCGCAGTGTCCGCTACCCCATCACGACCCCCAAGCCTTACTGTGGAGGCGGCCAAGCCGGGGTCCACGTCATCTATGCATTCCCCAACCAGACGGGATTTCCTGATGAATATTCACGTTATGATGCGTACTGTTTCAGAGGTGGGACTAACATCTGTTCGTTAAAACACCTCAGTTTCATCAACAAACACGTAAATAATAATAATAACCTTTATTCATAAATCACTTTACACATCTGATGAGGAGAGCAAAGTGCTGCACAAGCGCTAAAATCAACAAAAGAAGAACTCAAAATAAAAAGACAATTCTATATACATTGAGTACACACAAAATAAATAAATAAAGAAAGAAATAAAAGCTGCATCCATTTACAGATTAACATCAAAGATCAGGATCTGTCAATCAAAGGAGGTTTTTCTTATGGATTTAGATGCAGAATAACATTCGTAACATCTGGATAAATCCTGTTTGGATTATATATATATTTCACTGTCTCAAGACTTATCCATCACTTACAGGTTATATTAATATACAGGTAAATAAATACTTAGTGAGGATTAAAAAGTGACGTGTTTTTACAGGTTACTGTTTCAGATATTAATGAGTGGATGTTTGTTTCTAATGATACTCTGGATTATAACACTCCCACATTTTGGACATGTCCCTGGTCTGCCGTCGTCCTCTTTCTGGACACTTTGTTTTCTGGAAACGAACTAAACAGGAAAAGTTTGAGAACAAGAAGTTAATGCAGGTCAGATGTTGCAGTAGAGAACCAGAGCACAAATGTCTCAGTAATATTAATGAAACATGTTTTTAAGGCTCTTCTTATGATTCTTTTGTCTTGTTGTTCTTTCAGCTGAACCTTCGGTTGTTCAAGATGAAACCAGAGTTAATCTGACGACACAAACTGAAGATGTTATTAACAAAATGAGCGTCATCGTGCATCACTCTCCTCCCACTGGTAAGAACGATGCACGAAATCACTGAAGCTTGTTTAATGTTTCTCATTCTGGTTCTGGGGATTATCAGAATTCAGATTAGTTTAAGATTTTTGCAAAGCTTTTTTATTTTGTGTTTGTTTCTGTTTGTTTCTAGATAAAACTGTATTGAGCTCCACTGAAACAGAAACTGCTGTAAATACGACGGAAACAGAGTTTATCCAAAGAGAAACGGCGGTAACTCAACATGTTGCTCCCACAGGTGTGAAAATCACCAAATATCACAAATAATCTGTTTTTTTGCTGTTACTGGCTTAAAATATCATAAAAGCATGTTTTTATGTAGAACTGGTCCCAGTATTAAAACTGTTGTTAATCTTTTTTTGACGGCATCATTTAAAGGTTATAAAATGACATTTATGATTAATCAGTTTTTAATTACTGAGTCACTGATCAGATTCTGATGTTTTATTATTAAAATAGAAGGAAGTTTAATTACTTTCATAATGAAATAATTGTATTTTACCAGTATCCATGACAACAGATGTTAAGCTCTGCAGTAATAAAACACTTAAACGTGTTGATTTGGTTTTTTCTTTGTGGGATATTGATGGTTGTATTTTAAAGTTTGGAACAAATCCAAAATGACTTGCCAAGTGTTTCCCACCAAATCTCTCAGTTTATTGGTTTAAATGAAATCTTGTTTGTTGTGACTATAAATAAATAAAATGTAGAATTTTTTTGTGTTTTTACCATTTTTCCACAGGAACAGCTCCGGTTCCAGTAGACGTGTCAGGATCTGGTTCAGCAAGTGGAGAGATCCCTGATGAGTCCGGCTCCTCCGGTTCCAGTGGGGATGTTTCTGGATCAGGACAGGTCGTCACCATCACTGAGAAAACAGACGTCTTCTCAGGAGACCCGTCTGCCTCTGGAACTCTGCAGGAGGTGAAGAAGACAAGTATCGACATCTTCACATCTGGAGATTTGGGAAGTGCATCTGGATCTGGTTTTAGAAGTGGAAGTGGAGACATCAGCGGCAGCGGTGAGGGTTCAGGCATCGTCATGGTGAATGGAAACATGGTGGAAGTGTCGAAAACCCATCAGAACCGAACAGAGCAGGAAGCTGCCCGGGGGGTGATCACCAGTGGGGAGGGATCTGGAGCTGTGTTTGGATCTGGATCTGGCTCTGTGTCAGGATCTGGATCTATGTTTGGATCTGGATCTGTGTCGGGATCTGGATCTATGTTTGGATCTGGATCTGTGTCGGGATCTGGATCTGGATCTGTGTCGGGATCTGGATCTATGTTTGGATCTGGATCTGGAGCTGTATCTGGTTCAGGCTCCGGTGAATTTTCTTCCATTTCCTTTGTGGACCACAGCGGTCTTGACCTGACCGTGCAGCAATCTGGAGAACAAGAACTGTCCAGACATCAGCCCTCTGGATCAGGGTACCCCAGTGGTTTTCCATCCGGTGTTTCGGGCAGTGGTTCTGCCTTTGGAGACCCCTTCCATCAACGGGGTGATGTCATCTACCTGACCGACGATGAGATAGTTGAAGTGACTCAGGCACCACCGATGCTTCAGCAAGGCCGTGGCGTGGTGGAGATAAGCGGGGACGGCAGCGCATCAGGGATCCTCCAGGAATTCAGTGACTCTTTGCACACGTCAGGAACCGACGCTCCAGATGAAACACCTGCTGTCACCGCGTCCTACACAGAGTACGGAGGAGTGACTCCAGATGCAGCTGACAGCGGCCCACCCACAGCACCATCCATGTTATTAGCAACTCCTGCTGTTGTGGAGCAGCCAGAAGTTGAAGGTATTCAAGTCTTTGATTTGTGATAAAACCCATTAAAACCAGCTGAATGTTGACGTACTTCCTGTTTTCTGCTGCCACTTCTCGTTGGTTCAGGTGTGCAGGGTTGTCCTGATGGCTGGAAGGAGTTTCAGGGCAGCTGTTACCACCTCGTTGAGGACCGACACACTTGGTCTGAGGCTGAGGAGAACTGCCAGCAGTTCAACGCCCACCTGGTCAGCATCAACTCACAGGAAGAGCAGGAATTTGTCAGCTGTGAGTAGCAGCTTCAGCACAACATGAGACATGTGATGTCACACAAAAACTTTAGAGTTGAGAAAATGTGAAGTATTAGTACTAAAGGTTGTATTTCTTACTTCACAGCCAGCGGTCAGGATTACCAGTGGATCGGACTTAATGACAAAGATATGCAGAATGAGTTTCGCTGGACTGATGGAAGTTCTCTGGTGAGTTTGAATGGAAATGGATGAAAATCCAAAGTTGACCTTTTGAATCAATGTGTTTGTTGAAATGATGCTGTGATCAGTCTTTTGTGAACTGGAGGCCCAATCAGCCGGATAATTACTTTGGTTCTGGTGAGGAATGTGTGGTGATGATCTGGAACGCAGGAGGACAGTGGAACGACGTCCCCTGCAACTACCACCTGCCTTACACCTGCGAGATGGAACCTGGTAAGTTTACTGGCATGAGCTGTGTTTCTGGTTACCAGCTGATTATTACAAGCAGAACAGTTTGCTGATTAATGTGGAACGTGGTTCGTTCAGTCTGTCACTTCCTTTAAAAGACTGAATCAAGCTTTACGACCAGCGTCAATGAGCTTTTTTTTTTGCTGCATATAAAAGGTGATATCAGTAACTCAGGCATTATTTCCAAAAGAATATACCATAATAAATAATGCCTCATTTCATCTGATATTATGGATTGATTTACCTTTCCTGCAAGACATCTATCACATCCTCCTGATCAGGAAGAGCACCAACCCCGGGCATGTGGAAGATATCGTCCCTAAAAGTGCAAATACAATTGTGGATCTAATGTAATTAGAAAGCAAACCCACTTGGTCTGCAGAAGACCATGTAGAAATGTCACGTGTGGACATTTACAAAACAAGAGCTATGCAGCTACTAATTCAAGCTGCATGTTGGTCTTAGGACACAGACACAAACTACTGTACCTTTGAGATTCAGTGCCATTGCTGGAATGTGATGGGGGATGAGGTGGTCGGATGTTTACGTCAATCTTTATGGGGGTTGATGACAATGGCCCCTTAGCGTATTTTTCGTAACTGTAATGAAAATGATGTAAGTTGTAATTTAGTGTCCACACGCAGCAGATTGATGCATGACATGCAACCGATACGCAGCAAGTGATAACCGACAACATAACCAGGGGTGCACATAATATTTTTTCCTGGTTCTCAGAAGAGAACCGGGTTGTTACTTGGTCCTCACATTTTTAAATGTGTCTTGCTGTGTCTCTTCTGAGCTCCTCTGCTTTGTTTTTGGTTTCATCAAGCTTCAAATTCAGTCTGTTTACTTTACCTGGCTCTATATTTGTTTCAATAAAAATCCTTTAATTGTTGAAAAAATCAAGAGAAACCAGTAAAATATAAAAATACTGGTAAAAAAAACCTTCAGAGTTCAGGTTGGATTGTTTACAGGTTTGATTGTTCACTTTAATCTACATTTAACAGTTTGGTGTTGAAATTTATTAGTCAGCTGCTCTGATCTGACTGACTGAAAAACCGTTACACTGGCAAACTGACAGACACAAACTGACAAACTGACACAGAGAGAGACGCAGCATATGTACGCAAACGCGTGTTGCAACTTTTCATCTGGTGCGCATTTTATATTTTGACAGTGTGTGTGGACCTGCGGACCACTTTTGTGCACCCCTGACTATAAACCAAGTCACAACCAACAGCATCAAGGCAACATCTGTGTCTGCCCTCAGCCCGATCTCTTCTCTCCACCGAGGAAAAGCGACGCCGATACAAATTCGCGTTTGCCTTCTCCTTCAGTCACTTTCCTTCTTAGCCAATAGTCCCTCTGCCGAACGTCCAGGAATTTTTTTCTTTTTCGTGGTAGGATCCACTTCCCGATAAGTGTCTCTCGGCTGTTTATTTGGATTCTCCGCCATGTCGCTTTCCCGTTCTACCTGCACTCTGCCTGTTGCTACGAGACTCTCCGCTCGTCCTCCCCCTCCCTTCTTGTTGTGACGTAAAAGACGCAATTTCCTGCACGCCAGCGCGGGAATGTCGCGGTCCACACGCAAAGTAAAAATGATATATATTGAAAAATACCGTGAGATGTTTGAGGAGCCGATCGGCTTAATCTGCATTGTGTCATCTCCTCTGATAGTGGCTTGGCTGAAACGGACATTCACGGACATGTAAAAGTTACGCACCATAGATTTAATCCAACATGTAAATGTGTTTGTTTCTCTGTGAGTGAGTTACCTGATCTGACCTGATCCAGATTACACAATGTTACTGGTCCAGAGTCCATGCACTAGACTAGAAACATAGGATTGAAAGTCCCGCCCACTCACCTGCCCACAATCATGGTGCTTTTTAAACAGCAAAATATATTATTAAAGTGAATATTTGAACTCGGAGGAAAGAAACAGCTGAATTAAGAAAATCCAACACCTGAAAACAAATGATCAGAGATTATTTAGATTTCTTAGTCTGGATAATATTCTATTTGTTCACATGAAGGGGGCGGGACTTAGACAAACAAACAAAGAAAAAACACCTGGGTGGGGGGTACTTTGATTCAACTTCCAGGTTTCCTTCACGTGTCTGATAATTTAAACAGCAGATGAGACAAATCTGTACACCTTCAGTCCAAAAACGCTTCAATAGTTAATAATAAATAATATTACAGGAGATCCTTCCTGTCCACAGCTAGAACTCTCTTTGGCTCCCTGAAGAATAACTGAGCTACAACAACACTTGAATTTCCCTTCGGGGATTAATAAAGTATTTTTGATTTTGATTGATTTGATTGATATTTGCTCAAATAAAATAATTGTAATATGAAACTCGGCTTACATCTGGGAATATTTAGACAAAAATAAGAGTTAGATAAAATCCTAATAAATGAGGGTTTGAAGATCCAGTTGAGTTGACAGTTTTTTTGTTGGTTTTTCATCTCAGTTTTGTGCGGAGCTCCTCCCAAAGTGAACAATGGCAGGCTGTTGGGCAGCATCAGAGAGCGTTACCCCATCGACTCTACGGTCCGCTACCAGTGTGACACCGGCTTCATACAGCGACACCTGCCCGTCATACGCTGCATGGAGAACGGAGAGTGGCAGCAGCCGAGAGTGGAGTGTATAGAAGGTGAGATCACGTGGATTTATTTCACCCCTTGAGCACTTAACTGGACATGATAAGAATCGAGGTGTTGAAGCAGGAAGAAATGTTCAAGATCAGATCAGATTTTAAATGTGCATCGATCATGAAATATTAAATCCTGCATATCAGATGTTACGCTGTGGAAAACACGGTGGATGAGCTCATAGCAGCTTGTCATCTCTCAACAGACGCTCACTGCAGGATCATTCGTACGTTTTTGTGTGATGTCATCAGTCTGTTTTCTCCCCTCAGCTGATGCCAACAGTCACAAGCTGCACAGAAGGTCCCTGTGGAGAAGAAGTAAAGGTGTCAGCAGCCAGCGGGAACAGAGAAAACCACTCTGAGCTGCAGTAGCAGGACACAGCAGAACCACAGAGAACCCTACGTGTAAAGAAACACGGACACTAATGCAAATGCCCAACCAAAAGATAACATGCCCTCCTCTGTATATGAACACAATAAAGCACACGCAGACACTCACAGTGACGTTACTGAAGCTTCTGATCTCTGAGTGTCACTCTTCACCCTCTGAAAGCAAATTTCCTTTTTCATTCAGAATCCAATATTTCATTTTCTGGCCAATTTTACTTTTTTTTAATACAATCAGCTGCACAAAGAATAAAGTTTTATAAGAAGAGAATCTTTCAAGAGTCTGAAGAGCAACATGCAAAGACAGAACAGCTTGAGAAGGTTCTTCAGCTCAATTGAAACAAACAGTGTTTCTACTGCTGTGTTTCTTAGCATTTTATTTTATTTTTGTCCTTTTGGGGGGATGCGGGTTGGGAAGAGGGGATCTAGACATTAATTACAGCTTTTAAATCCATGCAGGACAACACAATGATAAAACCTTTTGGTTGTGATGCAGATTGTTTCAGAATCAGACGAGTTCTATAAAAGACAACAGTGGCTATAATCTAAGGACAGCAGGGTAAAACATTAACGGCTTTTAATCTTGTCACAACCTCAAATCTGACAAATCACATCACTATAACACACACACACAGCATGAGACTTCCTGAAATGATTGTGCTGGTCCTTCTGACCATGAAAATTGCCTTCAGAACATGATTAAGTGCAACTAATTCTGGATTGAAATAATCAGCACTCATGCACTTTTTGAGTCTTTTGTCCTTTTTGTGCTAATCATTTAAATCCAGCACCTTAAGAGGTAAAACACCTTAAAGCACTTGTCTGCAGCATTTTACACAAATGAGTTGAGGACTGGAGGTATTTCTCTCGGGGGGGTAAAATATGCAGATGTGCTGTTGCAGCTTTCAGTCTTTAGTCGTCACTTCTCATGAGCAGTCCAGTCCAGTTGGTGGATCTCTGTCCCACACGTGAAGGATGCATTCAGGGTCAGGACGAGTTTCTCAATGTAAATATCTCTGAACAGCAGGATCTGTCATTAAGTTGCACAGTGCAGACAAACTGAACTGTTTGATTTACAGTATTCATCATTTACATGTTTTCAACAGTTGATTTCTCAGTTCCCATTAAAGCCTCAAACATCTCTGTGGTGAGTTTCTTAGTGTTTTACATCATGACACAGATCTCTTATCAGCTGTTTTGAAATGTGATTTTGTGTGAAAGTTATGAATGAATGAATAGTTTTATAGGTAACTTCCTGATCAGCTTCAGTTTACATCCAACAGCTGACGAGCTAACGGCTAATCTGAATGAGACGAGGGTGAATCACTCGCTACCGACAGGACCAATCTGCATTCATAACCACATAATGTGAAACTAACTGCAGCTTTATAAAATAACATGCACATGATCAGAGCTGCAGAAATTCAGATTTATTCAGATTACAATGACGAGTTAATAACATCTGGTCAGCGCAGCGTTAATTATACTCTAATCTTGTTTTACCCTGCAAAGACTGATCTACACCTTTAAACTGCATCATATGACACAGTTATTTCTACATGAATTAAAGGAAGTTCCTGCTGAATGTGTCGATTTCTCTGTTGCTGTTTGTAGATAATTAGAGATGTTTAATGTAAAACTGACAGAAAGATTTATGAAACAACATTACATGAACAGCCATAAAATTTGGGAGATTGGAGTAAATTTAGTATCAATCAATTGTCTATAATGTTACTTGTGTTGTGATGAGCCATTAGCTCCAGAGCCTTGATGGGCTGAAGGCATCAAACAAACCCCCTACAGCAGGGGGGCCCAAAGTCAGGCCTTGAGGGCCCCTATCCTGCATGTTTTAGATGTTTTCCTGCTTCAACACACCTGATTCTAATCTGCAACACCTCAGCAGAAACCTGTTAACGACTCATTCATCTGAATCAGGTGTGTTGAAGCCGAGGAACAGGAGCTGGATATTGGCCCTTGAGGCCTGGAGGTGGAGGAAATTATTTATTTATAACTTTTACACAATCCTGTGATGGACTAGCGACCTGTTCAGGTCATAACCCCGCCCCTCATGCAGTGACTGCAGGAGAAAAGCACCTGCGACCTGAACAGGAAGAGGTCACTATAAAGAATGAATAGATGGATAACTTGTACATAAAAATATAAACTGGAAAATCGGAATTGTTGTTTATTATGAAAATGTCTTTAAACATACTGGAGGAATCACAGCAAACAGCCACACTGAGTCAAATCTGACCTCTCAGACAGAAACACTCACGTTCTCTCTTCATTTAATGCACAATAACAACTATTTACAAAGAAAATTAACCAAAGAGCCACAAAATCTAAAATATATTTACATTTATCACAAAAATAGAAGGAATGACTGAAACGTTTAAACTTAAAGGGACATAAGGCAAGATTTGTGAAAAACTACACATGCATTTCCAGTTTATTCAATGCTAATGGGTCATGAAGCATTAAAAACCCAAAATAACGAGGCCATCTGCATATATGTCTGGTGCCTTGGAAACGCTGTGTGCTACATAATGCCCTGCAGTTCGACGTCCGAATTTCCCGCGCAGTTGTAGGGATGTGACGTAAATTGACGCCGCATGCGCGTTGCCTACAGCTCTTGAACAGGAAGTACATGGCCGCCGTGGACTTGGATTCAAACACTGAAGGTATACTTATGGATGTTTCTGCAGCCAGCAAACGACCTGCATCCACTCTCACCCCCCAAAAAAGTGGCACCACGAAGAAAAAAAAGACTTTATCAGCGGCATCTCGTGAGTCTAAAAAAAAATATGACCGAAGCCGGGCAGGCACCCGCATAAATATTGGATATGCGTTCGGTTCATGGAGGGAACTTCAGCTGCATTTGGGAGTGAAAACGGATGCTGACATGGTTCATTTCCTTGTGACCAGGTGAGAAAACATTATAGGTCGTGTTTAGAGCCTGATACAGTATGAAAATGATGAGATCAAATCAAATAACAGAGTGGAGAGACCTGACGTGAAGTATGTTAGCCTCCCCGGTGCAGTGCTGTGAAGACGAACAGTCTGTAAAGTGTCTGTGCGCGCTCCCGTGCCGGCTTGGCTGGTGGCTGCAGTTAGCCACAGCGCCTGTCGCGGCAGCACTGAGTCAGATTTTGTAAAGCTGCCTTAAGTTCCTTTAAAGGATTGTGTAGATCTTACTTAAAATCCTGTTTATAAATCAGATTCTTCTGTATCAGTTTTATAAATAACTGTTTTTTGACAAACTAATAAAACACAATGTGCTGAAATACAAGCAAACAGACATAATTAATGTTGTGACTTTATTTGGAATCCTGGTGTGAAAATAAAAAATAAAACCTGTTGAATCGTACCTAACGTAACGAGAGAGATCACATACTGAATTCTTTGCCATTTCCTGGAAATACTTTTCCTTGAACTGTTAAATAAACTTTAGTTTCTCTTTACCTTCCTGTGTACAGCAACCATAAAAAAACAAGCAATAAATAGTTCCTTCATCCGGATCTACAGTAACTGCCTTCATCACTGTGTGTGTGTGTGTGTGTGTGTGTGTGTGTGTGTGTGTGTGTGTATGTGTGTGTGTGTTCTTATTTGACCAGCAGGTGTAAACAGAACGTGTTTATAGAACCTGCCACCATGTGATCAGTGGTCCTAGTGTTCAGCCCAGATGCAGAGAGTGTGTAGCGAGGCGTTAGCGTCCACTCATCTAAAAGTGCGTCGTGTCCAGACCGAGTGGCGCACGTGAACTTCACAAACAGCTTGTTTCATCTCTCAACTCTGGAATTTATCTGGAAGATATAAGTAAACCTGAGAACCACTACAAGCAGCGGTCTGTCTGGACAACGACACATTCAGATTTACAGGATGTTATTTGTTGGATTCATTAACTCTCAGTTTGCTAAATTAAACTTGTATTTTTAATTAAAGTGTTATTTTGGGATCTTATTCTTTCCTCCGTCTTTTCAAAATGAATTAAAACTTTTACAAGATTTTGGGCATCACATATAAATTTGAATGTGTAGATCTATTAATTTGCTCTGCTCACAATAATTAAATGAACACTTTGAAAACAAGAGCTGCACGGTGGTGCAGTGGGCAACTCTGTTGCCTTCCTGTAAGAAGGTTGTGGGATCTAAACCAGGCTGTGACCTGTCTGCATGGAGTTCACATGTTCTCCTTGTGTGTACGTGGGTTTTCACACAGACCAGAAACATGTATGAGGTTAATTAGCAACTCTAAATTGTCTCTTGGTGTGAGTGTTGGAGATAAACACGCGACCCTGAACAGGAATATGAGGGTTAATATTTAAGGTTCTGGAATCAGTTCACACACGCAGGACAAACTGTTTGTAATATTAGTGTCATTCTGAAGAAATTCCAACAAAATTAGAAAAGAAAAAATTGCTAATGATCCATTATCTGTTACTCAGGTTGGTCAAAGAAGGAGCCACTTCAGAGGGGCTGAAGGGCCCCATGTGGCCCTGGAGCCGCAGGTTTCAGAACCCTGATCTGTTGCTGTGTGTATCACTTTGACGTGACGTGCAGATGAGGACTACATGGGGTTCAGTGTCTTGCCAAAGGATCGAACCACCAACCTTTAGAGTGGAAGTCCCACTGATCCACAGCCTCCCATTTCTGTTTATTTCTGATTTTTTTCCACTTTAGTGCATTTTTTGTTCATTTCATTAACACCCAAACAGCTGACACTGATTAACCCCCTCTGATACTGAACTGATCAGATCAATAAATGATAATGATAAAAATCATTCCTTTAGTTTTACTGAGCAGCATATAGAGACCGGGGTGCGGTGTAGGTACTACCTTATATTCAGGTGTAACAGGGTCATTTTCAGTTTGACAGTTTGATCAATACAAAGAGAATAAAGTAACACTGATGTATTTACAACAGAAATATACTTACAACTGTTTTATTATATGTATAAAATACATAGACACCTACCGGACAACAAACCTGGTCTGTGATGAAACACTTTCTTCTTTTATATGATACTTAATATATATTACAATACAGAGTAAAACTCATGGTGTCTATCACAGAGTAAAACTCAGTAACACCTTTACAACAAAGAAATACACAACATCATATTTATAAACTGGTGATTGATATATCTGACATGAACAGAAGGAGCTCATGTTTCTGCTGAGCTGCAGTCATGAGACAGGAAACTGCAAAAAAAGACTAAAATCCAGAGAAATGATGTCAGTCTTAATCATCAAGGTGCCTCTGGTAAAGAGTTATACGTGAAGATCACATGACATGTCTGAGTAAAGTGTGAATTTATTAAAAAAAATACATTTAAGACTTACTTTTGTCAAAAGGGAGGGTCGTTCCTTTAACTGTGTGTTTTAACCTATAGCTGGAGCTGGATCAAAGCAATTCAGAACAGATTTCACTGATTAAATTAATCATGAGGAAAGTTGCTGCCTGATTTCCATTTTTGAGTTTAAACAGAATTAATCAATAAACTTCGGCCCAAATCTAGAGCTTGAGTGTGTATTTGAGACAGAACACATCAACAATATTCTGCTGTCTCAACATGACACTAAGACCAGATCTAGTATCATCTTAAAAACACTGCTGCATATTAGCAAACAGGTTGAAATCCTGGTTACATCAGTATCAACACATTTTTTTAATGCTATCAGCTGCAGGACGTTTAATTTGTTAAAATAAACCATAAAAATCACAGAATTTGCAGGTCACCTCGGTGTTGTACCTGAACAGGTGATGAAACATCTTACAGTCTATTCATCACCAAAAAAAGGTCCCAAATCAAACAGATCTATAATCAAACCCACTCAGGTAAGATTCATCTGCAGGTGTGTGAAATTAAAATGTAACTATTAAAAATAAAATCTATACTGTTTACTCCAGTTCAGAGGGAAGTTTTCAAATCAAGATATAGTGGGTCATTTCAGATTCAGTTCTGATAGGATGAACAAGCTAACGGCTAACAGATCAATCACAGTCACAAAGTGGATCTTCAAACAATTCTAATCTAAAACATCTTATTTGTTCATAAAAAATGTTTTCTAGAACTTTAAGCCACTTTTCATTTCACTTTGCATGATACATTTAAAGAGATGGATTGATATTCCTACTGAAAGTGTCCTTGATGCTAAATTCAGTTTCTTGGTCCTGGTTTCAATTAGACACTTGACTAAAGAGAAAATCCATTGAATTTTAACCATCTGGACCATCTAGTGTTGTAGTTTGAAACCAGAATTGATCTTAGATGGTTCCAGATTGTAAGAATACAACCAAGTTCAGCTATAGACCTTCAGCTATAGACCTTCAGCTGTAGACCTTCAGCTGTAGACGTTCAGCTATAGACCTTCAGCTATAGACCTTCAGCTGTAGATGTTCAGCTATAGACCTTCAGCTATAGACCTTCAGCTGTAGACGTTCAGCTATAGACCTTCAGCTATAGACCTTCAGCTGTAGACCT
Organism: Pachypanchax playfairii; assembly: GCA_006937955.1. Lineage (NCBI taxonomy): Eukaryota > Metazoa > Chordata > Actinopteri > Cyprinodontiformes > Aplocheilidae > Pachypanchax > Pachypanchax playfairii. The sequence continues at coordinate 3,217,839 of SSNP01000042.1, read as the reverse complement.
TCAGCTGTAGACCTTCAGCTGTAGACCTTCAGCTATAGACCTTCAGCTGTAGACCTTCAGCTGTAGACGTTCAGCTATAGACCTTCAGCTATAGACCTTCAGCTGTAGACCTTCAGCTGTAGACCTTCAGCTGTAGACCTTCAGCTGTAGACGTTCAGCTATAGACCTTCAGCTATAGACCTTCAGCTGTAGACCTTCAGCTGTAGACCTTCAGCTGTAGACCTTCAGCTGTAGACCTTCAGCTATAGACCTTCAGCTGTAGACCTTCAGCTGTAGACCTTCAGCTGTAGACCTTCAGCCGTAGACCTTCAGCCGTAGACTTTCAGCCGTAGACCTTCAGCCGTAGACCTTCAGCTGTAGACCTTCAGCTGTAGACCTTCAGCTATAGACTTTCAGCTGTAGACCTTCAGCTGTAGACCTTCAGCTGTAGACCTTCAGCTATAGACCTTCAGCTGTAGACTTTCAGCTGTAGACCTTCTGCTACAGACCTTCAGTTGTGGACTTTCAGCTATAGACCTTTAGCTATAGACCTTCAGCTGTAGACCTTCTGCTACAGACCTTCAGTTGTGGACTTTCAGCTATAGACCTTTAGCTATAGACCTTCAGCTGTAGACCTTCTGCTATAGACCTTCAGTTGTGGACTTTCAGCTATAGACCTTTAGCTATAGACCTTCAGCTGTAGACCTTCTGCTATAGACCTTCAGTTGTGGACTTTCAGCTATAGACCTTTAGCTATAGACCTTCAGCTGTAGACCTTCTGCTATAGACCTTCAGTTGTGGACTTTCAGCTATAGACCTTTAGCTATAGACCTTCAGCTGTAGACCTTCTGCTATAGACCTTCAGTTGTGGACTTTCAGCTATAGACCTTTAGCTATAGACCTTCAGCTGTAGACCTTCTGCTACAGACCTTCAGTTGTGGACTTTCAGCTATAGACCTTTAGCTATAGACCTTCAGCTGTAGACCTTCTGCTATAGACCTTCAGTTGTGGACTTTCAGCTATAGACCTTTAGCTATAGACCTTCAGCTGTAGACCTTCTGCTATAGACCTTCAGTTGTGGACTTTCAGCTATAGACCTTTAGCTATAGACCTTCAGCTGTAGACTTTCAGCTGTAGGTCTTCCGTTGTGGTCCACTCGTCCCTACACCCTGAGGAGAACAATATGCTGAAGCAGATAAAAACGTCACAGTTGACATGATGATTCTGGAGTGTCACTGTATTGTTATGAACTTTTTGTTTAAAAGAGTTTCTATTTCATATTTTGTTTAAATCACTTTGTTCCCTGTCTAATAAAAACAACATAGTAACAACAAGTAAGTAAAAAAAATCCTCAAAAAGCATGCAATAATAAGAAACCTATGCAGATGGTGATACTATCTGCAATAGTCTTAGGAAAGCTTTAAAAAACAAAAACCGCCCAAGCATTTGTCAGAACCACACGTGAATTCACCGAACACTCCAACATCCCAGCAGAATCCCGTGAGCGGTAGATACAAACAAGTTCTTTTGAAAGATCAGAAACAGAATATTTTCTGAATGAGGTCTGTGCAGCCCTGGTTTAAATATCTGATGATTGTAGCGTTCCAACGTCCACATACTTCTGATTGTGTTGTGATTAGTAATGAGAAACTGGTCCTCCAAAGATGCTGAGTGATCAACTAACCTGGTGATTTGAGTCCAGGCTACAGCTAATTCTACCACGCAGACCGGATCCTTGAGCCAGTTCAGTGTTTCTGTCTCGTGCTGAGTTAACGCATCTTACGATAACAGTAAACACCAAACTTCTTGGATGAAGCGGGAAACCCAAAGCTACGCACACCTGGGCGTTGTGGACCACAGTTGGCACGAATCTTATTGATTGGATAACGAACACTTCCATCAGCCAACCAGCCGGCGTCACAGCGATCCAATCCCATCTGCTTCCATGCGGCGTACAGTTGACCTACTTTTGCGATTTGACTTCCGTCGCTGGCACAAGCTTGTTCTGCTTCAGTGAAGTTGAGTTTGGTTGGGTGGTTTAAATAGTACACAATCCCTAAGGCAGGAGAGATGATTAATAAACTAAGACACACTGAGATGGCGGTATTTATTTGAAGGACTCATACTGACCTTTAACAGATGCTGAGAAGCAGAATGCGTCATAGCGGTTGAGGAAGCGATGTCGGTGTCCATAGCTGCGCAGACCAGGAGCTGAACTTCCACCTCCACAACCATCACGTGGAGCTGTGATTGGATACTGTACTGTACCATCAGCCAACCAGCCTGCATTGCACCAGTCTAGCCCCGCCTCCCACTCTGCGAATAGCTGTTCAAACGTAGCCAGAGTGGCGTCCTGATCCTGACATGCTCTTTGGGCCCCAGAGAAGTTAAAATGGTAGCGTCCTTTTTGAGAGTAGTATGGGAATACCACACCTACAACGAAAAGTATTTGACAACACTTTGTAAATACAAACAATACAAAAGTCCAAATCATTTTCTCTAACAGTCATAAGCTGGACAACCGGGCTGGGTGGTTCTTTTTCTGTTCCTCGATCAAGCAGATCCCTCTACAGCTTTAACTGTTTTTCGTGAGTTTCAGTGTGAAGCTTAAAGGGTATCTGTCACAGAAAGACAGAACAAAAATAGATTTAAAAAAAGGCAGTGGCTACGAGTCCATCATGTCGGACCATTAGCTCGCTGCTATTAACCCAACAGACTGCTAGACCAACAAAGAGCAACTTATTGGTCCGTAATTAGTCTCCGTACCTTTTCATCTCTGTTCTACATGTCCTGGTATTTTGACATTTTTTATCCAATTTAAATTTTGTTTGAACATATATACTGTTTTAGTTGTAAATATTACTCATTTGTATTTATTTTGTATTTTCTGTTGTTGCCTCCATGGATGCAGCAGAAATCACTCTGCTGAAGTTATTTTTAGGTTGGATATTGGACAGATATCCAGCTTCAACCACGGCTACCTCGCTGCTAGCAGCTAACTCACTGGGCACCAAATGAAACTGAGCAATAAGCCGTGTCTGAAGATGCAGCTGAATATCTGTCGAATATCCAACCTAAAGCTAACTTCCTGCAGCAATGGTTCTACAATCTCTTTTATAAATAAGAACAAGATTCCATTTGTTCATTTGCTTTAATGACTGGTAGCGAAATGACAATAAACAAAGCAGTCATAAGCAGCTCTCAGTGACACCATATAAAACTGGATTTTCCAAGTAGGTGCACCCCTCTAACTGGACCGTAATGCAACAGTGTTTACATATTAAAAGAGCGGTGATGGAAAATTCCCTATTTTATATAGCTAAATAAATTTCCTACACTGATATTCTTGGACAGTCTGCTGTGCAAAACTCTCAATCTTTGCATACTTTGTGTATGTAAACAAACATGCAGCGCGACCGAGACAGAGATTTCACATTAGACTCAAGTGATATTTCTAAATAAAATGAACTCAGACTGCAGGTATTCATGATTTATGCCTTCATCTTGTTAAATAAAATTATGATGGAGGAAATTTACGGAATCTTTACATCTAAAATTTTTATTGTTTATTTTTATTGCTTTATTGTTTGGATGAATCTGTTCAGCCTGTCCAGCAGAGGCAACGAGACGACACAAACCACATATTGTTGACCACCTTATTTAATGGCAGAAGAACAACTGCAGTCAAAAACTGCTCAGATGAGAGCGGTCAGACGATTCCAATCCCAGTAATTACACCACGCCGCCCCATCTGACTTTGTGTGCGTCTCACCTCTCAGCTTCAAGTCCACCGTTACGCTTTCATCCTCCAGGCCGTCGATCACCTCACAGCGATAGCGTCCCGTGTCATTCAGCTGCAGCTCATTGATCACAAGAGACATGTCACCTGGAGCTGAGCGCCGCAAGCGAACCCGACCTTTAAAGCTGCCATAGCTGCGATGACGGTTGCCCATGGCGACCATCACTTCAGTCTCCCTGGTGAAAGCTTCCGGTGTGGTGATGGTGTTGGTAGGCAACCAGGACCATTTGACCCGGGTTCTGCGTGGCGCTGTCAGCTCCGGCTCATAGTGGTAGTGACAGGGAAGCGTGACGCTGCTCCCCGTGCTGGCTGACACAGAGTGTTGAGGTGATTCCACGTGGAGGCGAATCCCGTTGAAAAAAACTGGAAAAACACAAAGATGATGTGTAGTTTTATTCATGGATTCTTCAAATGAACGTGTTTGAGTTCATGTTCATCATTAAGTGTTTTTACAGTAAGCTGTTTTTAATGCTGCACATGCAGCAGTGTTGTTTCAGATGGAGGTTCAGACAGAACCAGCTGGTTCTGCACCAAGTTCATTCTTTATTTTAATATTTGACTGTGCTGAAGTCGGATCAGAATCATGAAAATCATAAAATAATTATGACTGGGATTCTTTCTGTTGTTCTCATAAGAACCAGTTCAAAATTCAGTTCCCAGAAACAGAAACGGAATAAATCAGTTTTAAACTAATTAAACTTCAGAACTAAACTGATACTTAATCACTTATCTGTCTGAGTGAGATAAAGTTCTTTAAAAGATGTTTTTAAATATCAGCAGCTGCGTCGTCGAGTAGAATCTGGAATCTAATCTCTTCTTCATGAACGTCTCGTTGTTTATCTCCTTTTCTCTGCACTCACTGTATTTTAGTGTCTCTATGAGCTCACGCACACACGTGTAACAGACCAGATCCTAAAGTTCGTCCATCAATAGAAACTCCTGAATTTCTCCAGAATTACCAAGATTCAGTTAACAGGACTGTTTTCTTTACTACGTAAAACTACATACAGTACTAACATGTACTCTGTGTGTGTTAAAAGTACTTAGTGGTAATTGAATGTGTATTATTATAACCCTAACCCTCCAGTAACACCTGTCCTCTGATAGACTCACACTCTCCCGACCCACCTGTTCCATTATATGAAATTGGTTTGAGTTCTCTCATAGCGACATGTTGTAAACAAACGTAATTGGAAAATTTGCAATGAAGACGTTCACACGTCAGAAAGTCAGAAGACAAGGAGACCGACAGCTGCTCCCCCATCCACACCGACATCCACACCAACATCCACGCCGACATCCACACCATCATCCACACCTACATCCACACTGTCATCCACACCAACATCCACACCGACATCCACACCAACATCCACACCGTCATCTACACCTACATCCACACTGTCATCCACACCAACATCCACACCGACATCCACACCAACATCCACACCGTCATCTACACCTACATCCACACTGTCATCCACACCTACATCCACACCTACATCCACAACGTCATCCACACCAACATCCACACCAACACACCAACATCCACACCGACATCCACACCGTCATCTACACCACATCCACACTGTCATCCACACCTACATCCACACCTACATCCACACCAACACACCAATATCCACACCGACATCCACACCAACACACCAACATCCACACCGACATCCACACCGACATCCACACCTACATCCACACCAACACACCAACATCCACACCGTCATCTACACCTACATCCACACTGTCATCCACACCTACATCCACACCTACATCCACACCCACATCCACACCAACACACCAATATCCACACCGACATCCACACCATCATCTACACCTACATCCACACTGTCATCCACACCTACATCCACACCGACATCCACACCAACATCCACACCGTCATCTACACCTACATCCACACCAACACACCAACATCCACACCGACATCCACACCGACATCCACACCTACATCCACACCAACACACCAACACCCACACCAACATCCACACCGTCATCCACACCTACATCCACACCGACATCCACACCTACATCCACACCCACATCCACACCCACATCCACACCCACATCCACACCCACATCCACACCGACATCCACACCGTCATCCACACCATCATCCACACCGTCATCTACACCTACATCCACACTGTCATCCACACCTACATCCACACCTACATCCACACCAACATCCACACCAACACACCAATATCCACACCGACATCCACACCAACATCCACGCCGACATCCACACCATCATCCACACCTACATCCACACTGTCATCCACACCAACATCCACACCAACATCCACACCACCATCCACACCGACATCCACACCGACATCCCCACCGACATCCACACCGTCATCCACACCGTCATCTACACCTACATCCACACCGACATCCACACCTACATCTACACCGACATCCACACCATCATCCACACCGTCATCTACACCTACATCCACACTGTCATCCACACCTACATCCACACCGACATCCACACCAACATCCACACCAACACACCAACACCAACACACTAACATCCACACCAACACACCAACATCCACACCAACACACCTACATCCACACCGTCATCCACACCGACATCCACACCGACATCCACACCAACATCCACACCGTCATCTACACCTACATCCACACTGTCATCCACACCTACATCCACACCAACACACCGACATCCACACCGACATCCACACCAACATCCACACCGTCATCCACACCTACATCCACACCGTCATCTACACCTACATCCACACTGTCATCCACACCTACATCCACACCTACATCCACACCAACATCCACACCAACACACCAATATCCACACCGACATCCACACCAACACACCAACATCCACGCCGACATCCACACCAACACACCGACATCCACACCTACATCCACACCTACATCCACACCACCATCCACACCAACATCCACACCGACATCCACACCGACATCCCCACCGACATCCACACCGTCATCCACACCGTCATCCACACCATCATCCACACCAACACACTGACATCCACACTGTCATCCACACCTACATCCACACCTCCATCCACACCGACATCCACACTGACATCCACACCGTCATCCACACCAACATCCACACCAACACACCGACATCCACACCAACACACACCAACATCCACACCGTCATCCACACCAACATCCACATCAACACACCAACATCCACGCCGACATCCACACCAACACACCGACATCCACACCTACATCCACACCTACATCCACACCTACATCCACACCGTCATCCACACCGACATCCACACCAACATCCACACCGACATCCACACCGACATCCACACCTACATCCACACCAACACCCCGACATCCACACCTACATCCACACCGACATCCACACCAACATCCACACCGACATCCACACCGACATCCCCACCGACATCCACACCGTCATCCACACCGTCATCCCACCAACATCCACACCAACATCCACACCGACATCCACACCAACATCCACACCGACATACACACCAACATCCACACCAACACACCAACATCAACACCAACATCCACACCAACACACCAACACCAACACACTAACATCCACACCAACATCCACACCAACATCCACACCAACATCCACACCAACATCCACACCAACATCCACACCAACACACCAACACCAACACACTAACATCCACACCAACACACCAACATCCACACCAACACACCTACATCCACACCGACATCCACACCGACATCCACACCATCATCCACACCATCATCCACACCGTCATCTACACCTACATCCGCACTGTCATCCACACCTACATCCACACCAACACACCTACATCCACACCGACATCCACACTGACATCCACACCATCATCCACACCGTCATCTACACCTACATCCACACCGTCATCCACACCTACATCTACACCGACATCCACACCATCATCCACACCGTCATCTACACCTACATCCACACTGTCATCCACACCTACATCCACACCAACACACAGACATCCACACCGACATCCACACCAACATCCACACCGTCATCCACACCGACATCCACACCGACATCCACACCGACATCCACACCATCATCCACACCATCATCCACACCGTCATCTACACCTACATCCACACCGTCATCCACACCTACATCCACACCAACACACCAACATCCACACCGACATCCACACCAACATCCACACCGTCATCCACACCAACATCCACACCAACACACCAACATCCACACCAACACACCAACATCAACACCAACATCCACACCAACACACCAACACCAACACACTAACATCCACACCAACATCCACACCAACATCCACACCAACATCCACACCAACATCCACACCGACATCCACACCGACATCCACACCGTCATCTACACCTACATCCACACTGTCATCCACACCTACATCTACACCGACATCCACACCGACATCCACACCGTCATCCACACCAACATCCACACCAACATCCACACCGACATCCACACCAACACACCGTCATCCACACCGTCATCCACACCTCATCCACACCAACACACTGACATCCACACCAACATCCACACCGCCATCCACACCAACATCCACACCAACATCCACACCAACATCCACACCAACATCCACACCAACATCCACACCAACATCCACACCAACACACCAACACCAACACACTAACATCCACACCAACACACCAACATCCACACCAACACACCTACATCCACACCTACATCCACACCAACATCCACACCAACACACCAATATCCACACCGACATCCACACCAACACACCAACATCCACACCGACATCCACACCGACATCCACACCTACATCCACACCAACACACCAATATCCACACCGACACCAACACACCAACATCCACACCGACATCCACACCGTCATCCACACCATCATCCACACCATCATCCACACCAACACACTGACATCCACACTGTCATCCACACCTACATCCACACCTACATCCACACCTACATCCACACCGTCATCCACACCAACATCCACACCAACATCCACACCGACATCCACACCAACATCCACACCGACATCCACACCGACATCCCCACCGACATCCACACCGTCATCCACACCGTCATCCACACCTACATCCACACTGTCATCCACACCTACATCTACACCGACATCCACACCAACATCCACACCTACATCCACACCTCATCTACACCTACATCCACACTGTCATCCACACCTACATCTACACCGACATCCACACCATCATCCACACCGTCATCTACACCTACATCCACACTGTCATCCACACCTACATCCACACCTACATCCACACCGTCATCCACACCAACATCCACACCAACACACCAACATCCACACCGACATCCACACCGTCATCCACACCGTCATCTACACCTACATCCACACTGTCATCCACACCTACATCCACACCAACACCCCGACATCCACCCCCACCTCCACACCAACATCCACACCGTCATCCACACCTACATCCACACCGTCATCTACACCTACATCCACACTGTCATCCACACCTACATCTACACCGACATCCACACCATCATCCACACCGTCATCTACACCTACATCCGCACTGTCATCCACACCTACATCCACACCAACACACCTACATCCACACCAACATCCACACCTACATCCACACCACCATCCACACCGACATCCACACCAACACACCGACATCCACACCGACATCCACACCAACATCCACACCGTCATCCACACCATCATCCACACCGTCATCTACACCTACATCCACACTGTCATCCACACCTACATCCACACCGTCATCCACACCAACATCCACACCAACATCCACACCGACATCCACACCAACACACCGACATCCACACCAACACACAGACATCCACACCGACATCCACACCAACATCCACACCGTCATCCACACCTACATCCACACCGTCATCTACACCTACATCCACACCAACACACCGACATCCACACCGACATCCACACCAACATCCACACCGCCATCCACACCCACATACACACCGACATCCACACCAACACACCGACATCCACACCGTCATCCACACCGACATCCACACCGTCATCCACACCGACATCCACACCGTCATCCACACCTACATCCACACCGTCATCTACACCTACATCCACACTGTCATCCACACCTACATCCACACCGACATCCACACCAACATCCACACCGTCATCCACACCAACATCCACACCGATATCCACACCAACATCCACACCAACATCCACACCAACATCCACACCGACATCCACACCCACATCCACACCGTCATCCACACCATCATCCACACCGTCATCTACACCTACATCCACACCAACACCCCGACATCCACACCGACATCCACACCAACATCCACACCGTCATCCACACCAACATCCACACCGATATCCACACCAACATCCACACCAACATCCACACCAACATCAACACCGACATCCACACCGACATCCACACCGTCATCCACACCATCATCCACACCGTCATCTACACCTACATCCGCACTGTCATCCACACCTACATCCACACCAACACACCGACATCCACACCAACATCCACACCAACATCCACACCAACACACCAACACCAACACACTAACATCCACACCAACACACCAACATCCACACCAACACACCTACATCCACACCGACATCCACACCGACATCCACACCATCATCCACACCGTCATCCACACCAACATCCACACCGATATCCACACCAACATCCACACCAACATCCACACCAACATCAACACCGACATCCACACCGACATCCACACCATCATCCACACCGTCATCTACACCTACATCCACACCAACACACCCACATCCACACCGACATCCACACCAACATCCACACCATCATCCACACCAACATCCACACCAACATCCACACCAACACACCGACATCCACACCTACATCCACACCTACATCCACACCACCATCTACACCGACATCCACACCAACATCCACACCAACATCAACACCGACATCCACGCCGACATCCACACCGTCATCTACACCAACATCTACACCAACATCCACACCGACATCCACACCAACACACCAACACCAACACACTAACATCCACACCAACACACCAACATCCACACCAACATCCACACCAACATCAACACCGACATCCACGCCGACATCCACACCGTCATCTACACCAACATCTACACCAACATCCACACCGTCATCCACACCAACATCCACACCGACATCCACACCAACACACCGTCATCCACACCGTCATCTACACCTACATCTACACCGACATCCACACCATCATCCACACCAACATCCACACCGTCATCCACACCAACATCCACACCGATATCCACACCAACATCCACACCAACATCCACACCAACATCAACACCGACATCCACACCGACATCCACACCGTCATCCACACCTACATCCACACCAACACACAGACATCCACACCGACATCCACACCAACATCCACACCGTCATCCACACCAACATCCACACCGACATCCACACCAACATCCACACCAACATCCACACCAACATCAACACCGACATCCACGCCGACATCCACACCGTCATCTACACCAACATCTACACCAACATCCACACCGACATCCACACCCTCATCCACACCTACATCCACACTGTCATCCACACCTACATCTACACCGACATCCACACCATCATCCACACCGTCATCTACACCTACATCCACACCAACACACCGACATCCACACCGACATCCACACCAACATCCACACCGTCATCCACACCAACATCCACACCGATATCCACACCAACATCCACACCAACATCCACACCAACATCAACACCGACATCCACGCCGACATCCACACCGTCATCTACACCAACATCTACACCAACATCCACACCGACATCCACACCAACACACCGTCATCCACACCGTCATCTACACCTACATCCACACTGTCATCCACACCTACATCTACACCGACATCCACACCATCATCCACACCGTCATCTACACCTACATCCACACCAACACACCGACATCCACACCGACATCCACACCAACATCCACACCGACATCCACACCAACACACCGTCATCCACACCGTCATCCACACCGTCATCCACACCGCCATCCACACCGTCATCCACACCGACATCCACACCGCAACCACACCAACATCCACACCAACATCCACACCGATATCCACACCAACATCCACACCAACATCCACACCAACATCAACACCGACATCCACGCCGACATCCACACCGTCATCTACACCAACATCTACACCAACATCCACACTGTCATCCACACCTACATCCACACCAACACACAGACATCCACACCGACATCCACACCAACATCCACACCGTCATCCACACCAACATCCACACCGATATCCACACCAACATCCACACCTACATCCACACCAACATCAACACCGACATCCACGCCGACATCCACACCGTCATCTACACCAACATCTACACCAACATCCACACCGACATCCACACCAACACACCTACATCCACACCGACATCCACACCGACATCCACACCATCATCCACACCATCATCCACACCGTCATCCACACCACATCCACACCGTCATCTACACCTACATCCACACTGTCATCCACACCTACATCTACACCGACATCCACACCATCATCCACACCGTCATCTACACTTACATCCACACTGTCATCCACACCTACATCCACACCTACATCCACACCCTCATCCACACCTTCATCCACACCTACATCCACACCAACATCCACACCGACATCCACACCGTCATCCACACCAACATCCACACCGTCATCCACACCGACATCCACACCGTCATCCACACCGACATCCACACCAACATCCACACCGTCATCCACACCAACATCCACACCGATATCCACACCAACATCCACACCAACATCCACACCCACATCCACACCAACATCCACACCAACATCCACACCAACACACCAACACCAACACACTAACATCCACACCAACATCCACACCAACATCCACACCAACATCCACACCAACATCCACACCAACATCCACACCAACATCAACACCAACATCCACGCCGACATCCACACCGTCATCCACACCAACATCCACACCAACACACCAACATCCACACCAACACACCAACATCAACACCAACATCCACACCAACACACCAACACCAACACACTAACATCCACACCAACACACCAACATCAACACCAACATCCACACCAACACACCAACACCAACACACTAACATCCACACCAACATCCACACCAACATCCACACCAACATCCACACCAACATCCACACCAACATCAACACCGACATCCACGCCGACATCCACACCGTCATCTACACCAACATCTACACCAACATCCACACCGACATCCACACCAACACACCGACATCCACACCAACATCCACACCGACATCTACACCTACATCCACACTGTCATCCACACCTACATCCACACCAACACACCGACATCCACACCGACATCCACACCAACATCCACACCGTCATCTACACCTACATCCACACCAACACACCGACATCCACACCGACATCCACACCAACATCCACACCGTCATCCACACCAACATCCACACCGATATCCACACCAACATCCACACCAACATCCACACCAACATCAACACCGACATCCACACCGACATCCACACCGTCATCCACACCAACATCCACACCGTCATCCACACCGACATCCACACCGCAACCACACCAACATCCACACCAACATCCACACCGACATCCACACCAACACACCGACATCCACACCGTCATCCACACCGACATCCACACCGTCATCCACACCGACATCCACACCGTCATCCACACCGACATCCACACCGACGAAGCGCTTGAAAGACATCACGTATGCAGCGACATTGTATCTGACAAAGGATATGGTTCTGATCCAAACTGTGGAGAATGACGGGTTCAGAAGACTCCTATAAGTAGTAACACCGCCATTCCCAAACTGTTATTCTGACATATGTGAGAAGGTGGAAGAAAAAGTTAAACGTGTCCAATTTTATCCCACAAGGAGTGAAACATGGTCCAGCTGCACGTCAGAGACTTATTTGTTTCTGATGATCCATTTCACTGAGAACTGAGAGCTCTGCTCGGTTGTTGTCAACTTTTTAGTTTGATGATGTTTATTGTAATAAAACGTATTTGCTATTTTTTCCCCAAATTAAAACAAGTATTTAAAAACTGTCTGAAATTATTTTTTATCTTATTTTCTGTGAAGGGGTTTGCTTTTAAATTGATGCATTTTTTTACTGGTAAATAACTTCTGAAATATCTGAGTTGTTGAAACGAAAAAAAATGTGATAAAATCGTGATATGATTTTTTTCCCCATATCACCCACCCCTACACTGAACCACAAAACTCCCCCCGGGCGCCGTACAGATGATCTCTGCTCCTCACAGGCAGTCAAATGGAGTCATCACTTGTCTTGTGCGTAAATAAACTTTGTAACAATCATCTTTAGTGAATATCAGAGTCAAACAGTGATGCTGTTAGTTTGAATTGTTTGTTGTTGTTATTCTGATCCACAAACTGCAGGAATCAAACAGCTGCAGCATCTAATCAGAAACATAAACATGTTCTGTGCTGCATGAACACAGACCGTTAACAGGAAACACCTGAACACCAGCTCACTTCCAGCCAGCTGTGTTATGGTGTAAACACATGTTTGTCTCACTCAAGAAGCAAACACTCACATATCTGCACAGTTCACACTCTCACGTGCGCGAACACACACAAGCACCTACTTTCTTCATGGCTGTTCCCGTTGCGGATTTCCTGGTAGTGGAAGCCGTTGTTGTACCAGCGGATCCTGCAGTGGCTCCAGGGCAGCAGCAGGTACACGCAGGCTGCCAGCAGGGGGCGCTGGAGATCCAGCATGGTTCGGTCTGCTGAGCTGGAGATTCTGGTCCGGGATTCGGTTCAACTCAGCTTCATTTATCCCGTTTAAAAGACAAGCGTCACTCAGAATGAAATGACAGTAAAATTCTGATGCATGAGGTTCCTGTCAGCATTAAAGCTTCAGAATTTTCAGGTTCTGATTTAAACTAAATTAATCTGCAAAACTTTGAAATCCAATCAGAACAAACAGGTTTGGAATTATTCAGTTTCAAAATAAAACAGTCAGTCAGTAAATTTGTAAATATAAACCAAAAGCTGCGTTTTAAATAAATCCATTTTACACACAGTCTCTTCGCACAAAAAATACATAAAATAATAATAATTAAAAAAGATAAAAAGGTATTAAAATAAACGGCCTTACAGACATAAAGGGACTTTAAACAGCTGCTTTGGAGAAACAAACATTAACTTAATTCAGTGTTTTCCAAAAGAAACACAATATATTGTTTGTAAAATCTCTACAACACGCAGAAAGTTACCAAATTACCTGCTAATTAAAGTTGTTATTTCCGGTTTAAATAAAGGAAGTCACGAGAGAAGAATTTGCGTCCGGTAAGAATAAACCGACTCACCGATGAGATGCGATTCGTTGTTTGTCTTCAGGTCAATTCACGTCCTCATCCTCTGCCGCTTGCCCCGAACCGGAGCGCGCGCGCGCGCTGACGTCACGAGCAGAGGCATCCCGTGCACGCGCGGCGGAGATAACGTGTGTTTAATCAGGGTTTGGACTCCAGAATGTTTTGGACTCACGTGGAACATTAAACAGAACAAAGACTCAAAGCAACTTTTAATTTTCCTTGAAATAAAATGAAACTACGAGACAGACATGAAACACTGGAACTTTTACACAGTTAGTTCAAACCTGTGACTTGATTTATTCTACACTCACACTTGTTTACTTCTCACGGTAACACCAACAATAAAATCTGGAAAAAAAAAAAAAAAGTAGCAACAACTCTGACGCGCTATGAAGATAGCGCCGCAAATATATCACAGTACTGACACGGACAAACTGATAAATTCTGCTGGGCGGTTTGACTGAATTTAGGGCACTTCAGTACCTGCAGCTCGCCTGAAGGCTGATTTTTAAATGTTCTGCTCAGATTAGCCTTTGACCTTTGACCCCTCCTGTCTGAAAGTCTCTGACTGAGTCTGTTTGATTATCAGACACATCAAGTTGTCCTGATAAATTATTTC
Source organism: Pachypanchax playfairii (assembly GCA_006937955.1). Classification (NCBI taxonomy): domain Eukaryota; kingdom Metazoa; phylum Chordata; class Actinopteri; order Cyprinodontiformes; family Aplocheilidae; genus Pachypanchax; species Pachypanchax playfairii. Next base: position 3,201,785 of record SSNP01000042.1, on the reverse strand, counting down.
TGCTGTAAACTGAAACTGATCCCTGGATCAGTGTAATCTGCTCAGTATGTTACACACAAGGTCCTCATCACAGACAGACATGAGACATTATGAGACATAAAAGACAGACAGCGGAGACATTCAGCAGCATCATGTCTGATTGGTGTTTGAAACTGTTTATACAGATAAAATCTCATTATTTCGTGAGTGAAGAAGTTATTTCTTTGTTTGTTCTACATGGAGACGGTCTAGAGGAAGAACCTGGTCCTGGGTCTGGTGGTTCTGGTCTACAGTGATCTGCAGTTCCATCTGATTGTTCCTTCCTTCCTTCGCATTCATTCATTCATTCATTCATTCATTCATTCATTCACCAACTCTGCACAAAAAAACACTAAACAAAACTAAAAACTCCCAGAGAGTCGATTTAATTAACGAAAACCCAAAATAAGTTCTGAAACGATGCGTTCACGGTCAGATGGATCATCAGGACAGAAATCTGAACAGTTTAAATCAGATTTGGTGCTTTTATTATTTTAATGAAAGAAAGTTTGTTCCATCATTGAACCAACAACTCAAATGAAATTAGACAAACAAAATAAACATCATAAAGTAAATAAAAACATTTCTGACATTTCAAGTATTAAAAACATGAACATGTGTCACTATAAAAGTAAGTGATTTGTAACCATCAGAAACAAAATTAGGATTGTGTCATCGGTGAAGTGTCCAGGTATCAGGTAAAGCAGGTGAACGGGTAAAGCAGGTGAACGGGTAAAGCAGGTGAACGGGTAAAGCAGGTGAACGGGTAAAGCAGGTGAACAGGTAAACTTAGCTGCTCAAAGTTGTATTGATTTACTAGCTGGTTTGAGTCTGAAAGAGGAGAAGAAATGGATTTGGTTCCAGATTTATTGTCAAAGACATTTTTAGGACTTCTGAGAGAAGCTGGACATCGTTAAAAGTTCGAGCAGTTCTGGATAATCTGTACGACAGAGTAATGAAACTTTTTAGAGGAAAGAAAGGAGGATGGGTTTTGTTTACAAATAATTTTAATTTTTGGTGAGTAAAATGTTGTTATTTTCTAATGTTGCAGTTTTATGAGGTTATTTTGGATGATGTTTTAAGTGTGTTGCAGCTGTAGCTGCAGTAATAAGAGACGTGTGCAACCCAGTTTTTATTCTTCAGTTAAAACACTTGTTGGATCTACACAAGTTTCTATCTGCACTGCAACTCTTTATACTGTTATAGCTGTTAGATGGTTATTGATGGGTGGATTAACTCAGACTGAGCGCTACTGAAGGCCTAAGAGGGAAATGCACAGACCGCCACTGGTCGCTTTCATGTTCACGGTTGGCAAAAACTGCTTCAGAGATCCCAAATATCGTATTTGCTGCCCTCCACTGTTCTAAAAATTAAAGAATTGGAGGAGGAAAGTTGTTTTTCATTATTTCTGTCTTTCATAAATATCTCTAAATTGGCTACATTTACTTAAAATAAGTCTCTGAGTCGTAGGTCACACTTGATGCTGCTGCATTCAGACTTTTTACACTATAAACCTGCTCAGACTAATTTTGAGGTCATATTAATGAGGATTTTGAACGTAACTGTGAAACCGTTAACAATGAGGTTAGTGAGTCAGAGATTGTGTATCTGCAGGGAAACTGTCAGACGTTTAAATTCTCCGTCTTCCTGCAGGACAATTTGAAATCTGTTGATGTGGCTTTAAGACAAAGAGTTAAATAACATGATCCCCGTCCAGCTGGAAGATGGATGCTGCTGGTTACATCACGTCACGGAGGTCAGGTCAACCACGCTGACCCCTCATGTGACCTCACTAAAAATCTACTTGATGTTCTTTTATTAAACTCCTTTCAGGTAAATGATGATAAATAGATTTTATTACAAAACAACAGTTTGATTAAAGCAGGTCACTGCAGACTGAACATATATCAACATGCTGCATTAGAACAGAGACGGACAGCTGGTTCTAAAATGTTTAATGGAGAAAAAATGTAATTTAGTCCAATAAAAATGATCCTTTTTCAGCAGTGGAACATCATCACGGTATCTGTTTTACAGCTTTTTACTATCACAGATGAAATAAAACTCATCACTTAATCTGAAACGTAAAAGAGGAATATTTTCAAGAATAAACACATTCGTCATTAAAGCTCTGAATAAATTATTTCATTGGGACGAAGAAAAAAAAATTACAAATTTTAACTTTCACATGAGAAGAAAAGAGCCCTGACACGTTTCATCTGTTGTGACACATAAGTGGAACATCTGGAGTAGGAACTCTTCCAACCACATCTGTAAACATCTGAAACGTTAATCCACCAACACAGAAATGAATTCAGAGGAAATTCCGCTTGTTGCACGACCTTGTTTAACTTTCTGTGCTAGTTAATAAGTCTGGAAATGTTTCATGTTAGAAAAGAGTTTAAGTTCCAGTAATCAACAGACGTCACAGTAAACCAGCTGTTTCTTCTCTTTCTACATCCTGAGGAGACCCAGTGGTTGGAAACAGTGTGGGTGGATAGTTGTTTTGTCAGTGTTTAGTTCCTTTTTATTTACAGTATAAAGAGAACTGAGCAAACCGTCTCCGGTCAATCTTAAATTCATCACATTTTGCTTCAAAAAAACAGAAAAAAGTCTTAATCAGTCTGTATATCTAGTTATTAGAGACCTGACCTGTACCTGAATCAGTCTGACCTCCTGGTGGCTGGTTTCAGAACCTGTTTCAAGCCCCGCCCCCTCCGCATTAATGAACAGGAATTAAAAATTAAAATATACCTCGAATCCTTGAATTTTCAAGTGTTTATTCTGAATGATTCCCACAGTTTTTATCTTGCTGCTGGATGTTCATCCGGTACGTTTTCACATGTTTAGTTGTAACTACTTTACTGTAAGATCCTGGTGTGAGCGGGACCCTCAGCATCGCAGCTTCCAAACATATGAGCTCAAGTTTGTCTTTTAATTTTTGATTGATAAACAACAAACACGTTCAAATGTTTTCTAAAATATTTTAAAACTGAACCTCGTCCTGTTTGATTTATCTGAGTTGTGGTTCCATCACAGCAGCTGAATCATCCACAATCCAACTTCTTTACCGACTTGTTCCTGCAGGCTTGTTGTCTCCAGGGTGAGAGGTGAGATGCACCTTGAACAGATCGAAACTGAAATCAATAAATCTACAAACATCTTCATCAGCTTCTGTCTGTCTGGTTGGAGATGGATGAGGCGTCCGGCAGGAAGCTGGAGACACCACGTCTGGTTGAACCGGAAGGATCCACTCCTGGATAAAAGCAGCTATTTTAGTACCGAGACAGAGAAATTAACGTCAAACAAACGGGTTCACTTGACAGGTGACGAAGACCTTTTACACAGAAACATTTAAAATTACACCCAATGTTTTGGCATTTTGTGTTTTTACTTGGTGCAAAATGTGCTTTTTAAAAAACAAGAAATTGCAGCTTTAGTTTGGTATTACGGTTCATTTTACTGTCTATCTTTTAATCAGGCTTGAAACTGTCTGAGTTCTGCTCCTCAGGCTCCTTTTATTGAAACCTTCCTCTCTCATCACTGCAGTGACACTAAAACCACACCGTCCCACACACACACACACACACACACACACACACACACACACACACACACACACAGCCTTTTCTGTGGGGAGTTTCTGTTAATGACAACATGCCATTGCTCATACTGACACAATCAACTCCTTGTCTCGTCAATCAAACACACGTAGCTGTCCCATTCTCTGTCATGTTGTCTCTCTGGGCTCCAGGTCACAGCTTGTCTAACCTCGCTGGTCCTGAATGAGGCTGGTTGATGCTGAAATTACACCCCTCCAAATCCACAGCCACCCAGCAGTTCACATGGGCTGCTGGTATTCAGGGCCCCAGGCTAAAGTCTTTTATCTTGAGGTTTTGGGAAGAGCACTGGTCTGGTCTCTTCAAACACACAGGGAGATAATGGCTTTAGATACAAGCGGGGAGGGGAAGGGGCGACACACTGGCTCAGAGTGGGGGTCTGCAGTCAGGAACAGAAAGATCCAGAACATTTAGAGCTTATTGATGGCTGATACCTTCACTGGAACCTTCTGGATGTTTATTTCTGGTATTTTTTAAGCACTAAAGTTGCTTAGAAATGAAAATGTACAAATTTATTCCTTATATTTATGTTCTGTAGGAAAGATTCTTAACATGTTAAATATAATCTCATGTCTGTATTTATGTTGTCATCATGCAGAACAGACGTCAGACAAAGGGAATGTCTGTATAACTGGGTTCTTACTGTTCAGCAGGAATGAAACTCACGTGTTTATAATAATTCTACACGAGTCAAAACTGAATAAAATGCACATGATGTCAACAACACAGTTTCAGATTGTGTGAAATGTTTCATCTTTTTATTTACAGTTTTGTTGAGCTTTAAATATCACAATCAGTCACGACTTAGTTGTCTCTCGAGGTTGTCTCACATCGCACACAGAAACCAGGTTAAGACGGGTTCTAGACAGGTTGCAAACCGGTTCCATCCAGACTCCAGAAACGTTCCATTCAGAAATTTTGGAAACTCCCTGACGGATCCCGTTTACAGTCTGTCACTAACCTCTGCAGCCCAGTGAGAAACAAACTGAATAAAGTTCTCTGTTGAATCCAACACTAAGGTTTTTTTTTTCTCACAGTTATATATTTCTTTGTGTTATTAGAACACTGCAGCATTTGTTTTTTAATCAAGAAACAATTCCTGTGAATTTACTGTGATCTCCAGAGCTGTTTGAATAATAATAATAATAATAACAATAATAATAATAATAATAATAATAATAAACCCTGAACCTGGTTTTACAGGAATCTGACCCAGACATGGAAACGAGTTGTTGTGTAATAATGAGCTGGTTGAGTTAGTGGAAGGTGAGCAGTGAGACACATCACATCATTACAGAGAGTTAACGGGCTCGTCTTTGATGAAACCACGAGGATCCAGATCCGAGAGTCCTGTCAGTTCTCTTTAAACCACGTCTGTAATAAAAACAATTACACACTCGAACATCCTCGAGGTCTGAGTTCCTTTGATGTGTTTAGAGCATTTCTTCTAATAACATTCTTTAACTTTTCCTGTTAAAGACATTAAAAGTGTGTTTGAGATTCATTCGATTTCGTTTTTAAAGTCCAGAGGATTCAATAAATAAAAATCTTTGTATCAAATGTTCTGTTCTGTTTCCAGAACATCAAAACAAGACACACAGTTTTACACATTCTTAATGAGAAGGAGAATGTTTTATACAATTTTATCCAAATTTTTACTTTTATACTAATAAACATCTGTTTGCATATGTTTTACTATTTTTCTATCCTAATCTAGAATAATGTGAGAATTATGTCTTTTAAGTTCCATAATTTGATGTTTCTTTCATCAGGGACAAAAAACAATAAAAACAGAAACCTTGTACATTTTCATTTCTCAGATTTTGGGGTATTTATATCAGGTTTCAGAGAGGATTGAATTTGTATCAGTGGCAGTTATTTGGAATAATCAATATTAGAAAAATATGATACAAAGTTCATGAGCTGTTTGCCAAGAAATGTATTTACTAACAAACTGGTTTCCTGTTTTTACAACAAGTGTTGCTGGGGTTCAGTGTTTTTAAAAACAGTAATGACTCTTTAAAAGAGACACTTTTTCAAATAAATCTCACCTAAAATCCATAAAAACTAAGACTTCCCACCCAGCAGATTACATCATATTACATCATATTACAGATTTTGTGCTTATGTTGATGAGTTTTATAAAAAGCAGCTCCTATTTCCTGAACCAGATGTTTACTTTAGTCTAACATGGTCTGAGATAAGATGGTGATAAGACCGTGCACAATGTTTCCAGCCAAACTCTTTTATCCTGAAGAGAAAACATTTATTTTAAACACCAACCTTCAAATTTCTGGGGCTGCTGTGGGTTTAAAAATGGCCTCCAGCTTTGCTCGTGTATTTGTTGGTTTCCTGAAAATCAAAAACTCCACAGAATCATTTCCTTTCTTTCATTATCGCTCACAGACGTGACACTGCTGATGCTTTTATTCTGAAAGGGTTCCATTATTATTACTCTGGTTTTTGTTTTCTAGTTAAACCTAAAGATGAGGACACTTCAGTTTAGTTAGAAAAAAGAAAGAGCAGCATTTTGGGGGAATTAATGAGGATTTCTTTATCAATAAATTTGTCTGAGTCGGGTTTAGCATTCTCTAAACGGTAAACCCTCTAATATTGAGACATATTTAAGATACTTTGTGACTATATTGAGACGAGAAAATTTGCATGAGAGTAGCAGATCTGTCATGTTGTCCACGTGACCCAGACATTTCTAAAATTTAAACACTTATTTTGTGATTCCAGCTGCTATTTTCATACATGTTTTACTGTTTCCAGCAGTCGGATTCAGGCTGAAACCTGATACGATGTAACTTTGTGCTTCTTATTGAAGGTTGTAAAAGCACAGTTACATTGAATTTTACAGCATGTCCGATTCCAGAATTTTCTTTCACGCTCCTGGAGTCACCACAGGTACATCTGCTGAAATGTTGGTATGTTGTCATGGTGACCGATTAAAAACACAACCACAGAGGAGAACTTGACATTCGGGTTCTGAGTTCTTCTTTTGGACTGTCTCAGATTTACATCAAAGAACATGACCAAATACAAAATATGGTTTTCAAATTATTTTATTTATTAAAAGGGGAGGAGTTATCCAGACCAGCTTGAGTCCAGGTGAGAAAGTAAATGACCCCTAAACATCATAACTAGTTGTTCTTTTCAGCAACAACTATAATCAAACATTTGACTGTAACACAGAGTCTGTCACTTCCCTGATGAGGATTTTTAGCTTGAGATTGTTTGATTTACTAAAGCTCCTCAGATCAAGAGTCCTCAGGTGTTTCTATTTAAACTGTATTTAAATAATTTGGGTGCAAATGTTCACTTTCCTCAGATACAATGTGTTTAATGATTTGATGCAACAGAGCTGGAGTGATGTTGACAGTGATGCAGAGCCTGATGGGACACTGTAACCCTGGAGTTCTTCTCCCTGTTGATGCTGCACTCACACAGCTGGACACAGATGTTCAACAGGATGTAGATCAGTTGGTTCTGATCCGTTCTTGTTAGGTTTATCTGTGTGTGGATCAGGATCCGGTTGTCGGTCTGTTACCTGTAACTGAGACCAGGTCATGGATCCTCTGAGCAGCACATTTCACTCCAGAATGTCTTAATAGGCTGAAATTTAATGGTTTCCTGCAGATTTAAGACCAGATGCAGCAAAGCAGCTCAAACTAAACTCAACCCCATCAGCTGGGACCTTTCTGCCCGTACCTGTCCAGGTGTAACCCCGCCTCTCACCCAGTGACCTCTGGAGACAGACACCAGCTCCCTGTGACCCTGAACAGGATGACCTGGGTACAGGACATGGCTGATTATTAGTACATTTACAGGTCTCTCTCTCCTGGGACTGAACACACAGCTTCATCATTGTAACAACTGATCGTGGGAAGAAGCTTATTGTTTAGTCTCAGCTGATTGAACAGCTGATGTCAGCCACATGGACTTTTACTCTCACAGTTTTTCTTTTTCATCTCAGTTTGGATTTACTGTCAGTTTTCAAACTAATTTAAGAACCTCTTCAGCCATTTTTTGTCCTATTATGGGATTTATTTCCTAAAGAGAATTAAGGATTATTAAAAGTTTTGCTTTGGACTAATTTCTTTGGTTTCACTTGGTTTATTTTCTTAGTAATTTCTCAATGGTTAACATTGAGGTTTACACCATGTCTGTAAGTGCAGATGGATTTTAACCCTCAGCGTCACCATCTGAATCCATTTTCATATTGATCGTGTGATTCAACCCTATAGAGGTATTTCTCTACCGGAGGGTGACCTTCACAGCATGTAATAAGACAAGAAGAATCCACGCCGTGAAATCTTTGAAAGGCATCTTCATCCAGGCAGAGTGAGATTAAACCCCCGGGGAACTAAAATGCTAAACAGGCCAAACGACCCTCAGAGCTGCAGGTCTTTTAATCTTTCACCTTTTAAATGGAAAACAGCTCCAGATAATTCTGCATTATGATGAGTGACACAACCTTATTATTCCATCCATCTATATACAGATTTATAGATATTCAAGACAGTTAAACAAGGTATTCTTTAAGTTCTTTATTTATCTGGAGAACAAAAAGGAAAACAAATTCTTATTGAAAACAGCAAAATAAAAAGATAAATCTGTAAATCCAGTCAAATTTAGAGAGTAAGAAATGGATTTATACTTCTATACAGATACAATGTGATCCGGTTGTTTAAGGTCACAGAAAACTAGAAATAAAAAGAACCTGAACTTTCTCTGACTTTCATAAAACACATAGATGTTAATAATCAGAGTAAATACTGTACAGTGTTTAACACCACCATCAGTCTGCAGCCTCTCCGCAGTACCCGCTGTCCCCTCATGCATTTTTAAAGATACTCAATCAATATTCATTGTTATCAAAACTAGCACTGTATAATATTGCACAAGCCCAAAATTCATAATTCATGGGATGGAAGGTTTAGAATATGAACGGGGGGGTGTGCAGATGATGCGGTGGGTCACGTCAGGTCCAGCGAAACCGTAAAAAATCCAATTTGGTTTCTTTATTTGAGTCCTATCAGCAGGTCCGCAGCAGGACTAAAGCTGGACCCAGAACAAATCATCAAGTCTCGACTGCAAACGTTCACAACAAGCTGATTACCAAACAAAACTCAATGAATCCAGCAAAACAGTCTACACAGATCCACTTCCTGTACATGTTAATACTGTTTATTTTAAACCAGAAGCATCTGCAACTTCAATAATACAAAAGAAGTGAAAATAAGATCAGAACTTAAACACAAGAAAAACATTCATTTTATCCAAAACCGACGGAAATAAACTAGAAAACATCTCTTACTGATTATTTAATCTTAAACTGTCGTATAAACTGCAAATTTACAATGTGATTAATGTTTAAAACAGAAAAGGTTATTTTTAAACGAATCATTAACGCCTCAGACACATAAAAGAATCTGATCAGTGCATGAAAGCAGTGTGTGTTTAAATCTCCTCTGCTGTTTGTTTAAGAACAAAATAAGTGCTTGTTTGTTTGTTTGTTTGTTTGTTTACACACCTGAACCTCCGGTCTTTGTTTCCATCCGATACACCGACTGACTGACTGAACAACAACAACAACAGGCTCAACATTCCAGCTCAGCTGAGAGTCAATATCAGAGAAGTATCTAAAAATAACTGATGATTCAGAGAATGTTTTGGCACATCGTCGACTTAAAGCAATAAGACTTTACACACTTAAAATACTTTTAGTAGAAATTACTTTAGTTTTTTTCTGATTTTTCTAAATACCTGTTTTATGGAATACTGATGAAACCTCGTTAAACAGGGATGAGAGACAAACTGTCCAACGGACAGACTGCTGTCACACGTCCCGTCAAACCTCAAGAGGTTTCGTCTCTATTAAACAAACACGTTAAGAGTTTAATAAACATTTTTCTTACATCAGTTAATTAAACACATTTAAAGATGAGAGGACACGTTTCTCTTTACTTGTTAAAATAATAAAAGAAAAGTTTGTTTTTTGTAGAAAATCGTTGATACATCTCACAGCATGTTCTACACATGGAGTGTACTGAAGGGAGATCTACCTGAAAGGTCCCGCTCAGGTGGTTTCTGGGGAGGGGGGGGGGGTGGTATTTACATCATCAGCTGTGGGTCTCGGAGGTTCAGTGTTCCAGGTAAAGTTGATGAAAGGTCAGAATATAAGCAGCATCAACTGATAGACCGGCTGTCTCAATACCTCTGAGCTCTGACACAGGAAGGAGGAATCAGCACATTTATTTTAACGAAGGTGATCACAGACCAGGTTCAGGTGGAACAGGTGAGTCATCACTTCAGGGTCAGAAGAAGAGCAGGACACAGGAAACAAACAAATCCAAGTGCTGGAACAAACTTTCACCGCTGACCAGCATGAGTTTAATGATGGTCCTCTGCTGCCCTCTAGGGCTGCAAGCGATGAAGTGCAGGTGTGGGTGAGGAGGGAGAAGAGAGGGAGGGGAGAAGACGAGAGGTAGAGGAAACAGGAAGTGCTACTCGTTACAGCCCAGGAGTTCCATTCGGAGGGTGATGCGCTCGTGCCACTCCCACGGCAGGATGCGGACGTATCTGCTGATGAGCGGCGGCTCGAAGATGTTCTTCCTGTGAACGTTGTTGTCGCTGTTACCGGGAAAGATCTAGACAGAAGAAGGAAAACAAAGATGTCTGAAGTTATGTATGTAATTTAATCTTCTAGCAGCATTTTATATAGAAGATGTTTTCAGATAGAAAAGTTAAACCAGTTCCAGTGAAGTTACTGGACAATGACAGAAATTTGAAGCACTTCTGTTTTAAATGGTTTAATAAAACATCTGGTTCATTCAGATATAAAATAATTGATACTGTGATTTTCTTTAATCTAAATTTATTTTCTTTTTAAATAAAATACACAGGCATGTTTTCTTGCATCATGTGCTGACCTTATTTTGAACCCTGTTTAAGGATCTCTGAGTTTACATGATGTATTATAACTGTTTAGTTGGTTCCATCTGGGCTCTTGGACCAACCTTGTCCTTGCCTGTTGTCTCATCCTTCACTGTAGTCCAGGACCTTCCATCATTACTCAGACCAATTTTGAAAGCTGTAAGAAACTGGATGGAGCCGAAGTCTTTAGCTCCCTGTGTGATGACTCCTGTTATCTTCTTAGGAGAGCGCAGGTCCACCTGAGTAAAGTCAAATAAATTAAAACTACCAAACAGATTAACAGAAAATGCACATCCTGTCTTCGTCTCTCACCTGGAGCCATTCAGATCGACTGTTGGTGGCAGGTGTCCAGGCGTTGGTCTTGCCCTGTTTGTCAAGCCGGGCGAAGTGCGGGTGCCAGGTGAACGCCTCGAGGCCCCAGGTGCGGAAAGTGCTCGAAGCCGTGATCTGCTGGTCGGACACCAATCTAGACTTCAAGCCCAACGGCTCTGAACAACCTGAAGTGTTTGAAGATATTGCAGAGGTGAGATCAGGAAGAGAAGACCCGGAACGGAACACAAGGAACAGAAAGAAAACGCTAAACGAAAGTGTGACGGACGAGATGCAGACAGGAAGCAGTTACAGCCACACGAGGACGACAGAAACAAGACACGGACCATGTGACGAACAGGTGAAGCTGTTGTGTGATGAAGGTTAAGGTTCAGTCACAGTGAAACTTCAGTGGTTTGTTGACACTGTTTGTGGTTCCAGCTGATCACAACCAGGTTAAAGTGTTTGACTACGAGTTTAAACAAAGATCGTGTAAATCAGGCAGCAGGAAACGATACGGCAAATATAAAAATAAAGCAGATGCATTTAGAAAGAAATGAAAGCATCAACAGAAAATCCAGTAATAACCAGGAGGAAGACAACAGAAGGAAGAACAAACACTGATCTGACATGATGAAACATCAAATCCAACAGATATGCAGCAGAGAGAAGGATTTAAAGCAACACCAACATATTCTGTCCTTTACTTTCATCTGATGTTCTTTAGTAAATCTCATGTAGTTTGAATAAAGATCAGCTGTTTTCATTTGTGTCCTTTAATGGAAACATGCTGATCCTACAAGCTGCTGGATTTTCTCTAGAAATATTTCTCTCATTAAAATTTAAAGATGAAAGATGGTTTTGGGATGTAAAGACCAGCCGTGTATCTGTGAGTTTACCGTTGAGTTCGCAGCCCACCAGCTCCATGCGTAGGGTGCAGGCTTTGCGACACACAACAGGAATAATGCGAATGTACTGGGCGATGATTGGGGGGTCGAACATGTTGGTCTTCGTGCTGTCATTATCCACGTTCCCAACAAACAGCTAAAGAAAGAAGTTTAAAGATGTGATACATTTCAAAATAATCGTACTTTCTGTGGATGCTTTAAAATGAGAACTTTATTTTGAAGGCATGTAACAATGGACCAAAGCAACATGTCTGGATGTTGTTCATTATATTTACCTCCACCAAGGCTGAACATTGAACTGGGAGGACAGTGATTCAGTGAATCTTACCTGGTCCGTCACCTGTCCTCCTGTTCTGTACATGGTGTAGGTTTTGCCGTCCAGGCTGGAGGCCACTTTAAAGACTTTAATAAACTCTGCTGTGCCCATGCGACTTGCACCCTGAGTGATGATGCCTGTAAAGCGCATCGTTCTCCGCAAGTTGATCTGAGATCAGAACAGAAAAAGCAAACATGTTGGGAGTATCCATCTCACCGCAGCTGGAAGTAAAAACATCTTTTTCACGTGTGAGTGAGCTCACCTCGAGCCATGGGTTCTTGTCGTGTGCCGCTGCGCTCCAGGCGTTGACCAGTCCCTTGTTGTTGAGACGGACCAGCTCTGGACCCCAGCGCTGCAGACCCAGCAGACTGTAACGGACTGATGAGGCTGTAATCTGGGACTCAGCGATGCCTCCTCCCTCCAAGCCAAGCAGAGAAATACAACCTAAAAAAAAAACAGCAGGCAGACTCAGCTTCCAGCAGTTCCACCCAAAACTGGTTCTCCAGATATCAACTAGTATCAGAAAAGTTCTGCAGCTGGAAAAAATAAACTTTCAATTAACTTTTTTATTAAATTAAATCTGCATTTCAAGTGTTTGTTGTTCTAATAATTGTGACAGAAGCCTATTAAATAAATTCTCCAGGACAGAAACACTAAACATGATCTTATTTTTACTTTCTTTGCATTATCAGAGCAACAGGCAAATGTTTGGACACACCCAGAGGAGAAGGACCCAACAATGGCTGATAAGGACTCAGAGGACTTTTATATAGAAAATATCAGGGAAGGATCATAAAAATATGTTTAAATAATTAACAGGAAACACTCACCATAAACAAGAATACTGTATAAACTTCTAATAACATCTCATTATGAAATAAGTTATTAATTAGTACTATGGAGGCATTTTTCATCAGAGCAGCATAAAACATCAGAACACCACTTCCTGCTGAGACCTGAATTACTGAAGTTATTTAGTCTATAGTAAAACCATCAGAGGGTCCAGAGTGTTTAATATGAAGATGGACACGTTTTTCAGAGAGTATTCACTTAGACAAGTTTAAAGTTATAAAAGTTATTCTGTACTGATTTAAAATTTTCACATTTTCAAATTTCCATTTATTTCAGTGACTGTTGGTTTTTCTTTAATGTAACAACTATTTTATTCAGGACTTTGAAGCTTATGGAATTACTGCAACCATAAAATCCTTTAAGATGCAGGGAATCGAATCAGCTTCATTAGAGTATTGATTACTCTGCTGGGTCGGGCTTTTTCCTCTCATCCATTGATCGTCCTAAAGCTCAACCCTTTGGCCAACATCCCAACTTCATCTGTAGTGCCTTCCATTTCAGTTTCAGTGTTCAGCACTGACTGAAAGCATGTGGTTTCTGTTTGAAATCGCCAAGTAAACGAGGTGGCGGTGGTGCTCCATCACACTTACGTAAGTGGCAGTGTTTGCCCACGTATGGAGAAGGACAATGGCATTTAAAATCTCCATCCAGGTCTCTGCAGATGCCACCGTTCTTACATGGCTGAGCAGCACAGTCGTTCACATCTGCAGACAGATCAATCGCACTCAGTTAGTATAAACAATGATTCTCACAAGCTTGATTCATTTAAAGGATTAGGAAGTAGAACAGTGAGGGGGATTAGAGACCATGCTTGGAAGAGAGTTCTACTAAAGCCAAGCTCAAGCTGCAGTGGAAGTTGGAATAAAAACAGTTAGTGAGTTAATGTCATTCCTTCAAGTGTGGTATCAAAGAACCAGCTGGACCAGAAGGTCGTTGGTGCACATGCTGCAGACTAAACATACTCTATGATAAATATGATAAACAGAAAGAACCAGGGCATCACCAAGGTCAGCTTTAGAGACGTGCATGTGCTGATTTGATTGTAATTCTTTCCTTCCCCTCTTGATGGCGCCTTTGTAAACCTGCTTCCAGTCTGCAGCTGGTGAGTCACCGATAATCTCACGAAAATCAGAAACTTCTTTTCATCTCACTCTAAAGATGTGACCCAACCCATTTTAATCACATTACAAAATAACAACCTTTAAAACACAGCTGACCACACAGGATGAGGAACATCTCTCAAGCTTCAGTCATGATAGTTATTAAATGAAACCAACACACAGATGTAATATCCCTGACCAGCAAACACACACTGTTACATCTCACTGCCCACAAGCTCCTTCTATAAATAACTGTGTCCAAACAGTTATTTTCACTCATTATAGAAGGAGTGTAGTAATACTAAAATGTACAGTTAGAAAACGTGCCTCGCTGCTTCTAAGATGTTCTACATGTTGTGCTGCTCTTTGCATTGTTAAATAAATTATTACAAACAGACTTTTACTAACTATTAGAAAAGTGCTTAAATCTAAAGCCTTCAGACTTCTTATAAAAACTAAAAAGAAACTAAATCTTTGGTTTTAACCCAAACTGTGACGCTTCAGTCTGAGATCCATCAGCTGATCTTCTGACAGAACTGAGCATCTGGTCTCTGTTTCCAGCTCTAACACATTGTTCACAGCTACACGGGATCCGTATGACAGACAGATAAAGAAACATGTGACTCGTACAATTTAAATACACCTGAGGTTTTCTGAGTAGCTGCACACATCCTGCATCACCTGATTTCTTTAGGTGGCGTTCACGTGGAGCCGTTTTCAAATTGAAGCCTTTCAGCCAAACTGGATTTCAGAGTGATGAAAATCGTAAAAGTCACTCTTAAGTTTGTCTAAACAGCCTTAATACACCATCATCGTCGCTCCATCTCTAACCCAACCCATCATCATTCTTCTACTCTTCCTCGTGTTTATAATTTGTGGCCAGTGTGCCAAGCTTCATGCACACGCTCAACATGAGTCACATCAACTAAGTGTTTCGGCTCAAACGGCCCACAAATACTTCAAATCTCAGAATCCGTCTCTGTGTGAGGTAAAAATCAATACGCGTCTAACACAGTGTGATGTAATCGATACATCATCAGCTGACAGCTCGAGGTGATCAGCAGAGCGGCGGGACTCCGAACCCCCAGCCTGCTTCCTGTTTTACTGTCCCAAATGAAGATGGTCTGTTTGTGCTGGCTGTACTTTTAAAACAGAGGATGTCGTCTGTAAATAGAGGGTTTGTTTACATTTTAAATCAGAATTCATTCGTTTGCTATGGTTCATAAAGAATGGAGAAGTTTCAAACCACTGTAGCATCCTCCATTAAAAGGCTGAGTAAAAAGTTCCCAGATGTGTTATTTTCTGGGCAGTGTGGACCGGACCGGACCGGACTGGCTGCAGCACAACAGGGAGTGTCAGTAGAACATAAATAGCTCTGATTTGGCTCTTTCTGTGGAGAGATGCAGGACTGAGATGAGACTTGTGATGTCATGAAGTATTTTTACCAGGCACATTACAACAGCTTGACAGGTAGCTCATTAATGATGAAAGCAGAGAGAGATGCAGTTTCATCAACAACCAAATTAAAAACTGTGCAGCCTAAAACTCCAAAAATCACAACATTTTAGAGCTTCTTCTTCTTGGGACTGAAAGTGTTCTGGTTACGAGAGGCAGCAGCTCCAAATGGTTTAATGTGACAGTGAGTTTCTGAACACATCAAACAACCTGTTTCACTCATCTGTTTCTGTAAAAGTAGTTTCCTGTGAGTGTAATCATGACCATCCTTTTCTGTTCAGCCTCTCAAATCAAACACACTTACAGCTGTGTTGATTTTAATGTTTGTGAACTTTAAAATCAAGAGTCTATTTAATAATAACAGAGTAAACCAAGAGATTGATCCATGATGACGGGCACACATGCACACACAGAGGGCATGAAGCCCAGTCTGCCCACACAGCCACATCCTGGGAGGAGCTCAGAACTCTCCAAAACAAATGACATTACTACATTTATACACAGTATTTGGTGATTTCTAAGAAGTAAAAATAACTGCCGTAAGCTGATCTGAACATCAGGGATTTGGAAGGCTTAACAAGACAACGACTCGTTTCCATCCATCTGCTTCGGCCTGGAGCGATCAGCTGGTCTCTTATTGCTGCATCTCCATTTTTAAGTCTCTCTCCAACACATTTCCTTTTACCCATAATGCCTTTCAGACTAATATGACCGGACAGTCAGAATTACAGCAGTCAGACCTGAGTACCAACTGTGACATTGTCAAGAGGGCAGACTTCATTCACCGTTCCGCCTCCATGTTCACTTTTTCGCCCGGCAACAGAAGCAGAGTTGACGTTTCCAGCGTTCAGCGTGCGCTGCCACTTTCTGTTGGCTAGATGTGCATGAGGGAAGAACCATGTGTGGATGCGTATGCTAAACAGTCTGAATGAGATCATGTGCTGTGTGGTTGTTCATGTGGGATGTGCAGCACATGAGACTCAGCCTTGTTTCCTTGTTCTGGTTCCCAAATGTATTTTACTTAAATATTCATCTTTTTTTTCTACATGATTAAGACTGTATTTGAACTTTCCACAAATTATACCAAATCATAAAGAAATTTGTGCCATTTTTCCATCTGTCTTGACATTACTTACACTTTCTATTTATAGAGCCCAGTGTAAGAAGCCTGTGGTTACATCGAGCCCATCAGCCTTTCATCTTCTTAGATGTAAGTAAAGAAACGGGAATGAACTGGGTCAAACAAGATGCACATTAAACAGAGTTCTAATAAAGACTAATTAAAACAGGTTCTTTGTTTTTCTCTGTCGTGTGTGGACACAGAACGAGCTCATCCTGGGAAATGAGATGATTTTTTTTATGGCTGAAGTTATTCTGTTATTCAGTTTTTATTTGGTAGATGTGTTTATTTTTGATGGGAGCTGATTTAACAGCATTTAAACTGTCACAGCAGAGCTGACCTCACAGTCCCCGGGAGGCTTCTCATAAAATCACTGTGACCAAATTAATTTCCCTCATTATTTTCCCTGTGAGATTATCCAGTTAGTGTAAACGGCTGCTCTGCAGACGCTCTTACTCTGACAGTGAAGCGAGCGTTGCTGCCAGATGACTTGTGAAAGTACAGATTCTAATGAGCTGTGATTAGTGGCTGTCAGGGACAAAAATAAAAACAACTTTGTCAACATTTAAAGTGTAATGTTCTCTCTGGGGATTCTAACTAACCTGGAAAGATAACAGCTCAGAGAAAATACTCGCAGCTCGAGGCTTGAAGCACGGACGACGGCAGTAAATCAGCAGGAACCATCTCGTCACGCATAGTAAACCGATAACGTGGTAAATCTAAGCCAACGTGATCTCACTGTAATTTTGTTGCAGACTTGAGTTAAAAACTGTTGTTGAATTGCTCCACTTTGCAAGCAGCCAAGAGAACAGAGAGCATCTACATCTGAAGGTGGAAAAGAGACGAGGCAACGCAGTCATGCTCTTCACAGTTACCTGTTTTTGAATTTAAATCTGCTCCTTGGACACCTGGGATAAAAAGGAATTAAACAATCAAGTACAAAATACACAAACTTTTTCTAAATACTTGATGTTTTTGTTTTGAGAGCTTCTGTCAGCTGATACGTTAGAAAAGTCCAGCCTGCACTGTTAAAGTCTCGTCTTTTGGTTGACCCTGATAAAACCAAGCGGGTGTGTGACGTCTGAACCAGAACAGCAGCTGTTTGTCATGTGACCAGCACTCACAACAGCTGGCTCTGCTTAAAGCATCGGGTTACAAAAATAAACCAGGATTTTACTACATACATCGATTTGTAATGAATAAATGTCTGTCTATAGAACAATAATGATACAAGTGTCTCACTTATGAAGGTGAAACTAATCCACATGGAGATTTTCTGATGGAGGATTTAAAAGTGATTAAAGTTGCTGAAATATTCACAACGTAGATACACAAACCAACCAAAGAGTCTGTCTTCCTTTTATATAGACTGTAGAAACACAGAGCTGGAAATCAGGTGAGAATAATAATCTCAAATAAAACATTTAGTGAATAGTAATCATGGCATCACTGACAAATTATTTTAAAAAAGCAGCATGACTTACTGGTCTGGCAGTGGACTCCTTCAAAGCCTGGCTGGCATTTGCAGACGTACTCACTGAAGACGTCGCCTCGTCGGGAGTGGCTCGTCACCTCACAGACGCCATCGTTTTTACACGGGTTGGGGCTGCATGGCCCTGTCACACAAGAAAAAGGCTTCAGTCCAGTTATTTTCTAACCATTTATGTTAATGGGATTGAAAAACTTCCATCTGCAGTCTAGTTGCAGAGTGGCTTCAAAAACCTTTAAGATCAGTCCAATTTACAGAACAAACAATGATTCATGAATTCTTGAAGTTTAAAATCTGGGAAAAAACAACTTCTGGGATTCTATTTGGTGTAACTTACCCGTCTCAGTTTCATTGCAAAGTTCTCCTGAAAAGCCTTCAGGACAGATGCAAATGAACTGAGTCCCCGTCCCAGTCACACAGGTTCCTCCATTGATACACCTGTTCACTGCACAGGGGTCACCTATGAACAGAGGGAGGAGATGCCGTCAAGGTAAACAAGACAAAAAAATAATCATGCAACTCAAACATCTATTTCAGCTTTCTGATGGTTTGACCCTAATGAACAGGAGCTGCAGTGAAGGATTTGTTTATGATTGTAAATAAAAACAACGTGTTCTGAAAGCTTTTTTGCTGATTGTCAGATTAACAGCCTGCTGTGAGTCGAGTGTGACGGTCTGAACAGCTGAGTAAGCCGTCACCACATTGTAAACACAAACACTAGAAGCTTCCACAAGCAGGCAACTGCTGGGTGTCGGGAATCGGACCATCTGGCAGCTCGCTGGGGAACGCGTGTCCAAGCTGAATGAATACAGTTAGTCTAGTAACTGAACACACACACACACAATTAAACCAGCTCTAAAAACAAACAATAAATATCACACCCACTTTATAATTAAAAAACAGTGTGTGAAACTTCACCCCATGATTCAGAAGCTTCCTGAAGCTTCAGTAGTTGAAACATTTTGTTCACTGTTGCTTCTCATGAAGGTCTGAGGGTGATTGTCCCTCCACAGTTGAACAGTAACACTTTGATACATTTCTCAAGCTCAGGATCATCGTCATGTGACTCCGTTTGATAAATGGAGAAGCTTTTTCTTGCCAGATTTTCCAAACAAGTCCCAGTTTTTGAGGTATTTTTCTAAATGAAATATCATAAAATGCATGTTTACTATGCTGATTAAGGCTTTTGAAGAATTTAAGATGAAGCACTGGAGATTTTTGGTAGTTTCTTTTTTTTTTTTAATTTACAGCAATCTGAGAATCATTTGACCTCTGACCTGAACATTTGAACATCTGAGCATTTCTTCTTAGGAAGCTTTACAATCGTTCCCTGGAGCTTCTAAAACTACCAAAACTTCTGCTTTCATAGAGGTGCTCACACTTCCTGATCAATTACTCTATCACATTTACATAATTAGCAGCATCTGACTGGTACTTACCCACCTGGTTACTATGGAAACGGTAAGATTTAAATGAGTTACTTTGTTTTCCTACAGACTCTCCTGTAACACAGTCACAAAACGCATCAAAAAGGAAACAAAACATGGAGAATGTGCATGAAGCGAGCGCACGTGGTGTGACACTTCTACAGCAAGCTGCTTTCCAAACCATTAAAAAAAGACATCTAAGGTACGAACCGTAAACTCAACAAGATGATGAGGATCGTAGATACAAGAGCAAGAATCAAATACTCTGAGTGAAGCAACGATAACATGAAACTTTTGCTTCGTGTCAGATTAAACAAGAAAACTGCAGGATGGTGTGAAAGTAGGTGAAAGTTCAAACATGAACACCTTTCAGGTGCATGGCTGTTCCTCCAGCTGTGTCCCTGACTGGAGGAAAGAACATGGCTCCACTCACTGTCCACGGCACGTATAAAATGAGTAGTACTTCTAATTAATAAGAAAGCGAGATGTAACATCAGTGGAAAAGGAGGAAGACAGAAAACAAAGACGATCCAGTTCACAAACATCCTGTTTGTCTACCCAAGAAGCACTTCCTCTGGATATCAAGTGTTATCAGTCATGTATCCAGTGTCAAGGCCCTTTCCTGCTTTCACATCCCGTGGGATTCTGAAGCAACTGGCACCACCAACACACACTTATCCAGACGTTCCCGTCTGTTTGGATTTAGAAAGGAACTACCTCCCTTCCTACACTGGCACACAGCTCCCATCAGGAAACCTTTAATATGATAGATATTTCAAGAACAATCCAATTAATATTTACATAAAATGTTGTAAGTGAAAGACAAAAAGATCTTTCACCTCACTGAATGATCTAACTGTTGCTCGTGGTCTGTGTTGACGAGGGGGTAATTTAGCTGGGACTTCTGCCCGACTGTACTGAGGAAATGAAATTACTGATGAATCAGTTTAAGTTCTCTTCCAAGATCAAACCACCAAAACCTCTTTGAAAATCCCCAAAATGAAGTGAAAGTCTGTAAAAGTCACAATTCTATCAAATTAAAAGGGAATAAAGAAATGTGTTTTTGCAACACAGAATTTGTCTCATGTGCTCAAGTGTTACACAATTACCTGGTTTGTTTATGACTTGTTCTCATTTGACAGGAAACCAGAAGCTGTTTGTCCATCACTATCCACACTGACAGCTGAACTTCAGATAAAACACCATCTAAGTTTCAAATAACTTTCTGGCTACAGTTTCACTTTTGATTATTGAGAAATGTGCATCAGGTTTAATATCAGAAGTTCTAATGGATCCAAAAGGTGAGATTTCAAATAAGAGGGTCTCTGACATGTAATTATGTTATTTTACTACTTAATATCTATCAATATCACATTAGTGTCCTGTCCATACTTTTCCACATAAACCAGGATTCACAGATTTCTAGTAATAAAGTATCAAATATCCAGATTTCTGGAATATCACTGTACAATTTAGAGAAATGAACATTTACTGGAAATTTTACCTGGAAAATCCTAATTAAAGGGACATAAGGCAAGATTTGTGAAAAACTACACATGCATTTCCAGTTTATTTAATGCTAATGGGTCATGAAGCATTAAAAACCCAAAATAACGAGGCCATCAGCATATATGTCTGTTGCCTTGGAAACGCTGTGTGCTACATAATGTGCTGCAGTTCGAGGTCCGAATTTCCCGCGCAGTTGTAGGGATGTGACGTAAATTGACGCCGCATGCGCGTTGGCGACAGCTCTTGAACAGGAAGTACATGGCCGCCGTGGACTTGGATTCAAACACTGAAGGTATACTTATGGATGTTTCTGCAGCCAGCAAACGACCTGCATCCACTCTCACCCCCAAAAAAGTGGCACCACGAAGAAAAAAAAGACTTTATCAGCGGCATCTCGTGAGTCTAAAAAAAACATGACCGAAGCCGGGCAGGCACCCGCATAAATATTGGATATACGTTCGGTTCATGGAGGGAACTTCAGCTGCATTTGGGAGTGAAAACGGATGCTGACATGGCTCATTTCCTTGTGACCAGGTGAGAAAACATTATAGGTCGTGTTTAGAGCCTGATACAGTATGAAAATGATGAGATCAAATCAAATAACAGAGTGGAGAGACCTGACGTGAAGTATGTTAGCCTCCCCGGTGCAGTGCTGTGAAGACGAACAGTCTGTAAAGTGTCTGTGCGCGCTCCCGTGCCGGCTTGGCTGGTGGCTGCAGTTAGCCACAGCGCCTGTCGCGGCAGCACTGAGTCAGATTTTGTAAAGCTGCCTTAAGTCCCTTTAAATCAGAATGCAAAGAAACTTGTACACAATGTCTTTTTTAAAAAACAGTGTGCAGAAACATGATGTACTCAATCCATCTATACCACTAAAGCCAATAGTAATGCAACGATGCAGCCACTTATCATTTAGCAGAGGTAAAATGCTATTTAAAATGCTCATACCACATTAACAATAATTAGAGCAGAGTTTAAAAGGTACCGAGCGTGGTGCCCCTCTTAGTCCTGACCACTGTGACAGATTATGAAGATATGCTGCGTTATGCTTGGCAGGAAGGGCCATTTTTCCAGAAGGCATTGTGTTTTTCTCACTCCTCATGAGTCATGGTCTGTGCCTTTCCCATTATGCTTCAACCCAAGAATGAGACTCATACCAGACCAAAAGTACAGGGCAGTTAGAGCCAGCCTCACACAGACTACCAAAAGAGGGATTCCTGTGATTCTGGAAAGCCATGAGCCTCAGATACCAGAGCACAGCTGGACCATGCAGCACTATTCATTTAGAAGTAAATGGATGAACTATTTAAACTGTCTGAATTTACATCCTGTGGGTACTTCAGCTAGAATAAAAACGCCACACGCTCACATCTTGGCAGCTCACTGTGGAGAGTTGGGTTTGCTAGAGGAATCATGATAAATGCTTACTGACTGAGACGCAGCTCAGTTACTGCAGAAGATAGAGGATGACTTACCTAAATGTGAATCAACACACAGGCCTACTGACCACAACCCACAGAAAATTTTCATCAAAAAGCCATTTGAAAGGGGACGTGGTGAACATAAAACTGTCTGTACTGTGACTAAAAGATGAAGAAGTTTCAGATAAATAAGGGCCCTGACGACTAACTGTAGTTGGTTCTGACAATACATCCAATGACATCATGCCTAGTGTTTTAGAACAGAGCAGACAGCAAATAAAAAAAAAAAAGTCATTTCACTAAAATCAGCCTGAGACCTCCCACTTCAGGATGTAAGAAAGCACCAGCACTGAGGACAAGCAGCATCTAGGACAGGGGTAGGGAATCCTGATCCTCAAGAGCCGCAGTCCTACATGTTTTGGTGTTTTCCCTGTTCCAACACAGTTGATTCACCTGATCTGCTGCTCATTGAACTCTGCAGAAGCCTGTTAATCACCTGTTGATTAAAATCATGTGTGTTGGAACAGGGAAAACACTAAAACATGTAAGATTTCAGCTCTCGAGGACCAGGATTCCCTACCCCTGATCTAGGACATAAAGGTGAGGCTGGTACATTTCAGTAAAAACACCTGTTCCAGTGAACAGGAAACTGTACGCTCCAACAAATTCTTACAGCAAGTTTAAACAAGCCCTGTTTGTCCCAAAGGCCAAACAAAGCCGAGGTAAAAGTCATTATGTGTTTAACAAAGACAATAAGACGCAGTCGGGTCATACACAGTGTGCCGTGTAGCAGTTCATATATTTATCTGGTTGTTATTTGTCCTGTGTGCATTATTATCATACCGATCTTGTATTTCTGCTCATTTCTCTGTGCAGCTGTTAATCTGGATAACTCCCCCCCCCCCCCCCCCCCCCCC
>SSNP01000042.1:3147798-3178375 GCA_006937955.1 Pachypanchax playfairii | reverse complement strand
AACCCCCCCCCCCCCCCCCCCGTCTAAAATCCTGTACCTGCAGAGGCGCAGTCAAGTGGAAATAACAGATGAGTGTCATGTGATAAAGCATGTGATGGCTCTGATGAGGTCAGAGGTCAGGGATAAAGAGGTTAACCTCAACAGCATTACACCATTTCAGTAATAGAACATGTTGACGGTGGAGGCAGCATCATTTCATATGACATGCCTGGGAACAGAAGATGCTCCGCCCCCTGATCTGTCATGAACACATAAGTTAGCAGGCTGGAACTTAATGTCCTGGAAGACAGTTACATCACACACATACAAAGCTGCAAAATTTAACTGAACGTTAACATGCTGACGCGGTTTAAAGGAACTGTGGTGATGATTTAGTTTGACAACCAGCTGCTGAACTCAAGAGAGCAGGAGGTGTAAGGAGAAAAGATCTGAAGTGCAACAGGAAGTGGATTCATCAAGACGGGACTGAAAGGGGTCTTTGAAGACTTTTTATACTGAGATCAGCAGGACCCAGCTGCAGGTGAGCTTTATGTGATTTAAGCACAGCCATCTGCTGCTTTTCCAAGAGTCTATAAATACACACTGGAGTCACACAACATAAACACAGGTTTCTCTGAAGTAACTGAATCAGATGTGAAACTCAACAAAAACAATCCAAACTCAGCAAAACATTCAACCATCATGTGGCAGCACTGACATTTGCCTGTTCCCCTCTGATTGTAAAAATCAAAAGTGTTTATATATCCACATTTGTTGGTATAGAATTTAAAGACTGCCAGATTCCTTCTAGAGTCAGTGTTCAAGCTGCACAAGGCAGCGTGTAAAATATTCAGCATAGCAGATTGGAAAGTGGGGCGACAGGCACTGATAAAGTGTCCCAAATTACACCATACTGTAATAAAACATTGATTAAGGAAGTTATTCAAAATTCAAACAGGAAAAACAAGTGTGTCCTGCCCTGAGAGATCTAATGGATCTGAGGGAGGGCAAACGCAGGAAAACGATACGACTCGGGTTCAAACTACAAAAACACACATTTAAAAATACTGAGACCTTCTGCAACCACCATGTAGTCTAATCATCTGAATCACACAGTCACACTAAAATATCAAAATATTCTAATTTATTATTTGGTTTATTCTGATGACTTCACACCTGCATCTTCTGCATGATTAAATGTTTTTTACTCTTCATCTGGGGAAGAGGGTAAAACCCAGACTGCACGGTGGTGCAGTTGGTAGCACCTGTTGCCTTGCCACAAGAAGGTTCGGGGTTTGAAACCAGGCCAGGACCTGTCTGCATGGAGTTCGCACGTTCTCCTCATGCATCTGTGGGTTTTCTCCAGGGACTCCAGCTTCATCCCACAGACCCAAAATATGAGTGTAGTTTAACTGGTAACTCTAAATTGTCCCCGTGTGTGAGTGGTTGTCTGTCTGCATGTGGCCCTGTGATGAACTGGGCACCTGTCCAGGTGTGACCCCGCCTCTCACCCAATGTGTGACCCCGCCTCTCACCCAATGACTGCTGCAGACAGACACCAGCTCCCAATGACAGAGATAAGCAGGTAAAGATACTGACTGAGTGACTAGTTTAAACCCCAAAATACCTCATGTCCATCTCAGAGGAATGCAGGTCTGAAGTCAGTACCAAATAGAAAAAGAACCAATAAAATGCCTAACTACAAGTTCATGCACAGATTTTCCTTATTTTATAGACCAACGGGTCTACAAAAGAAAAGCCCAAAGATTTTCTGTGTAGCCGTGTATAATGAGTCATATAATAAGAACAGGAAGTGATCTCAGTGGATCACATTCACTGACAGTTAAAGCAAATGTAACTGGGTGATATCTTGATATTAAACCTTATCTTCAGCCAATAAATGCATTTACATTAGATTCAACAATCATGTTGATGCCTGCCTGCAGACATGCACACTCTTAATCCATGGCACTGGTTGAGTGTTTGGCTATATTTAGCTGTGGTTCACTCAGTCACTCTAAGTGATCCTGTTGTGAGAAAAGACTGTCAGCCCTGACACAGAACACCACTTTCCACTTCTCCCCACTCAGCAGCAAACAGAAATGACAAGCCACTCTCAACCTGTGGAACTGAATTCAATCTGGTCAAACATCCGCTCAGCATTTTGTGAAACAGCAACACCCCCTCCATCACCAAGGAAAAGCAGTGGAAAGGTCTCAGTCAGCCCTTATGGGTGGAGGTTCACTGACCCAACTGGATCAGTAAATGTGACTAATCAGCACCGCACCTTTTCTCCACAACTGTCAGGGAACAAACGTGTCAGGATCTGCACAGGCTCTGTGTTGTTTTACTTTCATTTCAAAGAAAAACATTTAGGCCATATAGTTTAATCAAATCTATTTTTTTAATAAAAAACAAAAGTTTCTTCTGCTTAGTCCAATGTGTTAAACAGCAGCAGGGATCACAGAGACAGAACTGCACCAAATACATCATTCATCCTGAAAGGATTCCAGATGATATTCAGTCAAAAGAAAGATGTTAAAGCAATTATTTTAAAAACCTTCATTTAACAACTAATATTATCTTTAAAATGTATTTAATCTTTTAAGAGAGAACTGCAGAGGAACAGCTTGACAAAATGTTGGCTTTATCTTATTTCTATTCATTTTATTTTTTTGGAAAATCCATCATTATAGAACAATATATGCATGTATATCTGCTTCCTGTGGAGCAGAAATGTATGGTTTTGGGGTTTTTTATACACCTTTTGTCCAGCTGGCCTAAATGTTTTAAAGCACTGGAATGCAAACAAAGCTGCACGCCAGAGGCACCAGATGATCTTCACAATATAAATATAAAAGAATACTAAAGCTTTTCTTAAAATGGGTCACTTGTTCTGAACATTCTGATACTAAAGCTTGGAACAAACCCGCCAGACTGGGATGAAGGTTTGAGCTTCATACGTAAACATGTGGTTCCAGAGTCCAACAGCGCGTCATCCTCATGTTCTCATCCTGTCCTCTTTCTGTTCTCATATTCTCCACTCGTCATGTTCTCCTGTTCTCCACTCCTTAGTTCTCCTGCTTTCATCCTGTTCTCCACTTGTCCTGTTTCATGTTTTCCACTCATCCTTTTCTCCTCTTGTTCTCCTCCTCTCCTAACGGTCGGTTGAACCAGTGTTCACCTTCATTCGGTTGTTTTGGAGATAACCAGCGCCGTTTGACAGACTGAGACCGACTCTTCACATATCACACAGCCATAAAGAATATAACACACCGATGTGTTCAGTTAGTCCCAGAATCCGCACAGGAGGAGACGGGACAACTTTACACAACAATCCCTCAACAGTTCTGGCCGCTAATGGCGGTAACTTTTACTGTAAACCGACAAGAAGAACAAACACAGCAGAAACTTACCGTCCGCCCCAAACACCAGACAAGCTGTGAAGAGTTGGAGCAGGAAGAAAACACGCGCCTGCTCCTCCATTGCTGTTGTGTTGGTCGGTCTATAGATTGTTGTCTGGAGACAGAAGCACTTCGAATACCCGCAGCTGAATGACTGTTGTTGCTGAAAGCGCGAGCCTTTTATAAACTCACAGCCAACGGGCGTAAAGAAGGAGCACGTGCGCATCAGTCCCTGACCAATGGGCGTCTGTTCTCTAATTGTAACTCCGCCCCATTTCTTCATTTGTTGATGGTTATTGAAAACAGCAAATTCAACCTGAAACTTGCTCTTAGATAAATAGCTGCAGTAATCTGATTATTGTAACTTAAAGCGAATTAATGTCCTGTGTGAAAAATAACTGTGTAATATATTTTGGACATGACAAACTTTAAATAATTCAGGGAGAGTGTTTTACAGTACATTCGACAGAACTGATGGGAACATAGTGTTGAACTCATAAATCATTCTTCTCTCAAATAGAAATATAAATCCCCCCATGCTGTCTCGTGTTTATTTTTAAATGTCCACATGTGACATGGTGTTTCTCAAGACATGCCTGACACTGACAGTGTTCTAACTTTCATCCAGACTGTGAATTGAAAACATGAAAGTGTTTAATTTGTGGATTTTAAACAATCATCTTGCATGCTCTAAAGTCTATTTTATAACCATGGAAATAAAGTAGAATTTAGCTGAATGAGCAGGAATCATTGTTTGACATAATTATATGTGTCCTGGGACACAAAGTAAACAAATATGGAACTCACAATTCAATCTGCTGCATGTTTTAATGAAAACTGGCTCAGCAAATAATTATAATTATAATTCTATTTTTTTCAGTATGTACAGATCAGATACAATTTGTTACAACACTTGTGAATTTGTGACTCATCAACCTGAATTTAGTTCAAGTTCAAGTTCACTTTATTTATAAAGCACTCTTACACTGACAGGCAGATCAAGGTGCTTTACAACAATAAAAACGGGAGAAAGAAATAAGCAAAAAATTGCATAAAAACAGAAATCAGAAACAAAACATTTTAAAAAACAATAAAACAATTAAAAGTTGCACAGCAACTAAGTACCAAAGGCTTTATAAAAAAGAAAGGTTTTAAGTAAAGACTTAAAAATAGCAAGGGACTCAGCGGACCTGATTGATGGAGGTAAGGCGTTCCAGGGGGGGGGGGCAAACACAGAAAAAGCTCTCCCGCCTTTTCTTATATACCGGGGCTTTGGTTCAGCTAAAAAATTTGCTGTTGAGGATCTTAAGGATCTAGGGGGGGCATACCGGATGCATAGATCTGCAAGGTAAGGGGGGGCAAGATTATGTAAGGCCTTAAAAACAAGCAGGAGAGTTTTATATTGAACCCTAAAAGTCATTGGAAGCCAGTGTAGACTGGACAGGGGTGATATGATCACAGCGACCTTTACCAACCAATAAGCGGGCGGCAGCATTTTGAGCCACCTGCAGCCTCGATAGAGTTTTCTTATTTATGCCTTGATAAAGGGAGTTACAGTAACCTAATCTAGACATTATCAGTAAGTGGATCACCTTTTCCAAGTCAGGTTTAGGCAGGTATGGTTCAATTTGGTTCAATTCCAGTCTGTTTTCAGTTTTTATATGTTAGTGGAACCTCCTGGATCTTCTTCTATGAAGCTCATTATGGTTCAACATGTGACTGATGGTGAGATCATGAGTGATGGACCTGGATCTTGGAGTTCAGCTTGAAGGTTCTGGGTGTTTCCTCTGTTACCCTCCTCTCTCTCCATCTGATCTAGCTGGGGTTGTGTCTCCTCTTGTGTCCACGTCCTGGACGTCGTCCTGCTACAGTCACATCAACATGATACTGTTTAATAATATGATCAGCTGGTCACAGGAACGTGAAGCTGCTTGGAGATGGTCTGTAGTCTTTAATATGGAGCATCTTCTCTGGTCTTTATCTGGTCCATGTTCAGGGTGGTGCACACAGTGATACCAAACTAGATCATCTGATGCTTCAAATCTAATTATTCAAAATTAAATTTATTTTTTAGCAGTAGTGGTGGTGTTAATAGAAGAAAAAGACCAACAATGGCTGCATCAAACTATCTAACTTCTTTAATGTATTATAACAAAATTCTGAAACAAAACAAAATTCTTATCAAGGCATTCTTTTAAATGGCTTGATAAAATGTTTTGGGGGATAAAATCCCAGGAAGTGGAGTTTGTGTTCTCTGTTTTGTTGTTTAAAGAGATCTTGTGTGGGAGTTGTTTGAGCAAAGGTCCAGCAGCAGATCAGAGTTCTGCAGTCGGGGGGAGTGGGTGTGATTAAGAACATTTTTAATGGGTTTACTCATGAGCACTTTGCCAAGAATGTCAACCCTCATCAGTCTTTTAATCTTTTCTTTTCTTACACTGATAAAAAAAACATGTATGGGATTTTTTTCTTCCTTTTCTTGGAGAATACATTTTAGCTACATAGTTTGTAAAAGGTCCTTCCTCCCTGTTTCTTGGCACAGTTCTTTCCCTGCAGCTTTCAGCGACACATTTAACAATAGCAGCTACAGTATGCACAGATAAATGAAGCCCACTTTGATGGGCAGGGTAAAGCTGACCCTCCTGTAGCTTAGTAACAAGTCAAAGCCATTCAAATACGACCAAAGACGGTCTCACACTTGCTTATTATAAAGAAGAAAACCTTCTGTGTGTTTATATCCATTAGATCTCGGCCCTGGGTTTGACTCCTCATGTGCACATTTATTAAAAACTTGTTTAGATGTTAGTTTCTTTTCACTGTGTCAGAAAAATGTCCCTTCGTTTACAGAATCTTTTTTCAGTTCTGTATTCAGTCCACATCTATTTGGCTGACATCAGAGTTCTGATGAACTGAGACTAAACAATAGCTTCTTCTTTTGATGTTCCTCTTTGATAAAATATCTTCCCATCATCAGTCTTTACAGAGTTCAAGCCCAAACACAAAGCTTTGTGTGTTCAGTCCCGGGAATCAAGTATAAACCTGTAAATATAGTCAAACTAATTAAATAGATAGAATAACTTACAATAATCAACTAATGAAGAACCCTCCAGCAGAACCAGAACCAGGAACAGTTCTGCGTAAACCCACTGGGGTCTGAGAGGACAGGAAGAAACCTGCAGCAGAACCAGAACCAGGATGAGTTCTACATAAACCCACTGGGGTCTGAGAGAACAAGAAGAACCCTCCAGTAGAACCAGAACCAGGATGAGTTTTACCTAAACCCACTGGGGTGTGAGAGAACAAGAAGAACCCTCCAGTAGAACCAGAACCAGGATGAGTTTTACCTAAACCCACTGGGGTGTGAGAGGACAGGAAGAAAACTGCAGCAGAACCAGAACCAGGATGAGTTCTGCTGGACCCACTGGGGTCTGAGAGAACAAGAAGAACCCTCCAGTAGAACCAGAACCAGGATGAGTTCTACATAAACCCACTGGGGTCTGAGAGAGCAAGAAGAACCGTCCAGCAGAACCAGAACCAGGAAGAGTTCTGCTGGACCCACTGGGGTCTGAGAGAACAAGAAGAACCCTCCAGCAGAACCAGAACCAGGATGAGTTCTGTTTGGACCCACTGGGGTCTGACAGAACAAGAATAACCCTCCAGCAGAACCAGAACCAGGATGAGTTCTACATAAACCCACTGGGGTCTGAGAGAACAAGAAGAACCGTCCAGCAGAACCAGAACCAGAACCAGGATGAGTTTTACCTAAACCCACTGGGGTGTGAGAGAACAAGAAGAACCCTCCAGTAGAACCAGAACCAGGATGAGTTCTACATAAACCCACTGGGGTCGGAGAGAGCAAGAAGAACCATCCAGCAGAACCAGAACCAGGAAGAGTTCTGCTGGACCCACTGGGGTCTGAGAGAACAAGAAGAACCCTCCAGTAGAACCAGAACCAGGAAGAGTTCTGCTGGACCCACTGGGTTCTGAGAGAACAGGAAACAGACCCAAACAAAATGAGATGGATTTAAGCCACTCATCATTTCTATAGAAAGATAAAAAGTAAATATCAGCAATAATAATAAATACAAACAGACAGTAAAAGGAATTTTAGTAATTTTTATACATTTTTGTCTGAAAAGTTACAATGGAAGAATAAAAAGCTTCATTGTTGAAGGATAAACACAAAAAAGCTGGACTGGAATTTAATAAAATATTATAAAAACTATCACTATTGTAAGAAAGATCATAGAGAGAAAAGTCCCTCCATGACACTCAGCTGTTAGGTGAGACTGTCCTCTAGTGGTTCAAACACTTCACTGCTGGTTTTTTGTTCCTAGAAGGTCTGTTATTCTTCCTCTCCTGTATCTGAGGCTTCCTGCAGCTGACTGAACTTCTCAGTAAATCGTTCTCTTTTACAGACCTTCAGTTTTCTTTATTTTCTTCCCAGAAGAGTTTTTTCCTTCCTGATCCTTTTCCAAGGCCCTACGAGTCAGAACTGGTTCTGTTCTCATGTCCCATGTGACAGTGCGTTCTTCCATGTTCCTCAGATGTGGAGAAATTGACTACAGCGTCCTGTTCTGTTTAGAAAACTGCATTTTGTTCTAAATGCTACTTGTATGTTTGGAAAGATTCTGACTTGTTAGAGATGAGCATCAGATCGATTTCATTCACTGAGTTCTAAGAGGATTCATCTAAAAATTACTTCACTATTTTATTGATATGTTTATAAAGTTAATCTCCATATTCAAGTGGTTATATATGCAGTATTAATGTATAAAGTTTTTAAAAACAATAAAATTATTCTCTTTATCTTTAAAGTTGGTGGTCATGATGAGAAACGACCATTTCAAACCTGGGATGTGTCTTTATAATGACTGTTTCAGGTCAGCCAGTCACGTGTGTGTGTGGGGGGGGGGGGCTCCTTATTTGGGGACATTTAAACGGTCTAATTAATTGTCCCAAATCTTTTGGTTTTGTTAACCAGTTGTTTTTGTGTTGTTTTTGTGAATCTGAGCAGCTCTTTCTGTCCTGGTGTTAGTGATTAGTGTGTGAAATAATTTCCTGTCAAACGTAGTCGGAATTAGTCACATCTATGTTCATCAGGGCGTATGTTTGACCATTGAAGCCGAGAAGGGAAGTGAGGTTCAGTTAAGTATTGTGATCAGCTGTTTTTGTGCACTGCGGCTTCACACATTAATGACTACACCAGGGACGTAATGTTCTCTCAAAGAACCATATAAAGTCATTAAAACAGATTAATCTAACAGCAGATAAGACTGTGTATATAAAGCGACTCGTGAATGATCCAGACTTTGTTTTATTTGATCGTTAGTGTTGATAAAGTTTGAAATGTCGGAGCTTGGTAAGCGGTACTTGAAGGCGTCTTGTGTTGGTCAGTGAGTTTCTTCACCGTGTTGAGAGACGGAGGCTGGAGCCAAACGAGGCGGTGGACTCGGACACACTCTCTCACACTCCACGGTACGTGGACCCAGAAGATCCTCTCGATACTTCACGATCTGATTTTTAGATTTTCAGAACGTCCGCGAAGTTTTTTACTCGTTTCTGAAGCGTCCGTCGGTTTTCTTTGATCTTTTTAAGAGAAACATTTGAAAGAAAAATGAAACCAGGCGAAATGTTTCGAGTTTGGAAGTTTCACGGTGATAAATGAGATGTTTAGGCTACTGTTGTTTAATAAGCTGTAAGTTTTGAGAAATCCACCGAGCTGGTAACAAATTAACCTGCTCAGGAGTTTCTTTCATTACTTTCAGCTGAAGTTAAGATAATTTTCAGGTTGTATTTTTATTGTCAGTGATTAACAGATTTAAAAACAGCCAGAAGAGAGTTCAGAGATTTTTCTGGAGTTTGTTGGTTAGAGAAGAAACTTTAGGAAAAAATCCAGTTTCTGAAAGATGAGACCGAGAAGTTGAGGGAAGTTACGGTGACAGTGATGCGCGCGTGCATGTGTATTTGATGGGTGGGTGGTTGGGTGTGGACTGACTCTGTCTCCTGGAACGTCATCTGAGCTCTGTGTCCAAACAGTGAGTCAGGCAGGTTTCCTGTCTTGTAGGATCTTGTAGGGAGAAACTCAGTCTTTATGCTGAAGTCTGTAATTCTGGATTTGAAACAGTAAAACAAACGTCATGTTTTAGTTTTTAGCTTCAGACTTCTGTCAACTTCTTGTTTTGTTCTGTTTTTCAGTCTTTACACACCTGACATGGCTCTCATTGAGAATGGAGATGTGCACACCTTCGGCTCTGAGCTGCCAGCCATGTTCGACGGCGTGAAGCTGGCTGCGGTGGCTGCTGTCCTCTACATCACTGTCCGCTGTCTGAACCTAAAGAGTCCAACTGCACCACCACAGATCTCCTACCAGGACTCGCCACTCAGCCGCTACCTGCTCAAGTCCTGCCCAATACTGTCCAAAGAGTGAGTTTTAAGGATTATAGTCAGAATAATCATTTCCTCCAACATGGATGATGTAAACAAATGTTCCACTCATGTTCAGTATTTTATCCGTCACACTTGTGGTTTATTGTAAGCATAATGGCCGACACTGAGCTTTACCACCTCTAACACAGATGTAAGAACACACCTGGATGATTATGGAACATGGAGGAAACACACTGTCATTCCTGGGAAGTTTTAAACCGTATGTCTGGAGGAAAAAAGAAAAGTATGGAAAAAAATTCTCTTTCCATTCTTCCATTACTCGACCACAGCCTTGATGTGGAGGAACGTCGTGTCACCAGACAACCTTTAATAAGGTTCAGTAAGGATCCTCGACAGTTATGGCTTTGTTGTTTTGGAGAAAACTTGAGTTCAGGTGGGGCTTCATCAGCAGAGCTTTAACTCACAGGTGGAAACACGGGAGCTCAGCATGAGTTCTGTTCAAGCAGACCGGTCAGTGGTTCTGGTTCTGAAATGTACAAACTCAGAGAGTCTCTGCAGTGGAGCAGCTTCAGGCTGTGTGGACATTGGAAACATTGTTGAATATTGTTATATTCAGATTGTATCTGGTTAGTGTCTCCTAAATTAAAAAGCACACTACAGGATGAATTAATATTATTATTCTGGGTTTTTAATTCTAAAGTTATTCTGACTCCGCTCATCTCAGAATGATGCCAGAGTCCATATTCCACATGTAGAATCCTAAAAAGGTACTAATAACACTATACAAGTGATAATATTTTAATCTGAACAGATTTTTTTTCTTACAAATCACTTCTGTATCTTATTTTTATCAGTATAAATTCATGTTACAGAAACATTGCTGTTAAATTTACACCATACGTTCTGCAGGTTTTTGCTGAGCAGGTGTACGAGTTAATGTTCAACACAGCTGATTACACTGAGTGGGAAGACACATGGTGTGTTTTCATTCCAACATCCAACCAGAAACTCTAGAATCCAGAATCCAGCCTTTTATCACAGGCCTGATCCAGTTGGTCAGAGGCCTGATCCAGTTGGTCAGAGGCCTGATCCAGTTGGTCAGAGGCCTGATCCAGTTGGTCACAGGTCTGATCCAGTTGGTCACAGGTCTGATCCAGTTGGTCAGAGGCCTGATCCAGTTGGTCACAGGCCTGATCCAGTTGGTCACAGGCCTGATCCAGTTGGTCACAGGTCTGATCCAGTTGGTCACAGGTCTGATCCAGTTGGTCACAGGCCTGATCCAGTTGGTCAGACCTTGACAACTTGAGGCAGGAAGTTTCTGAAGATCAGGTTACACACAAAAACCTCCTGAACTACCTCCAAATATCATCATTTAACCTTCTGTAGGGGCAGGACCCGGGACCCTGAGAGTGACGTGTGGTCAGGTGTAGCAGGGACCACCAGTTGTCCAGTTTCTAACACTCTGACTGTAACACTGATTAACTGTTTTCGAGGTTTTATTCCTTCAGTGAGGTTCCATCTGATAAAGGTAATAAAAACTTTTCACTTGCACAACCTGTTTAACAGGGGAGTAACTCTGACTCAGGAGTTTTGGGATTTATCAGCATACAAACATCAGGATTACGTCTCAGCTGGGTTAGTAAAGAGGTGCGTCTCTTCAGGTACGTTCCGCCGCTGCTGTGGGGGAAGAGCGGTCATCTCCAGACGGTCCTGTATGGCAAGATGGGGCGTGTCAACACTCCAACACCTTGCGGGATTCGCAAATTCCTCCCAATGCAGGATGGAGCCACAGCGACCTTTGACCTCTTTGAAGCTCTTGGAGATCACAACACAGGAGGTTAGAGGTCAAGCGTCTGTCTCTCCTGTCCTTCAGTTAGAGTTTGTTCTTGTTGTTTGTCTCTCCTGCTGAGTTTCATGTTTTCGATTGAGAGTATATTAGCCTGAAGAATAACTCTAATAAACTCCCATGAGGAAGATGCCAGGCATTACTGCAGCCAATTAAATCAACACACACACAATATCCACTTTACACTAACCCGTGACTCGGGTTCGTCCTCTCTCTCTGTCTGCATGTTAGATGATATAACCATGGTAATCTGCCCTGGGATTGGTAACCATAGTGAGAAGAACTACATTCGGACCTTTGTGGATTACTCCCAGCGGCAGGGTTACCGCTGCGCCGTCCTCAACCACCTGGGAGCTCTGCCTGACATGGAGCTCACCTCTCCACGCATGTTCACCTACGGTAAAGAGTGAATACGTTCATGTCTGTTACTTTAAATGTTCTAATTCATCTGATTGCACAACAAAACACCAGGGGCCGTATTCACAAAGACTCTTAGGGCTAAAAGTAGGTCCTAACTGGCAAATTTAGGAGTAACTCCTAAAAAATGTGGGCGTGTCACTCCTAAATTTAGGACTCCTAGTTTCTTTAGATAAAAGTAATTCACAACCACTTTTAGGCCTAAAAGTAGCTCCTAAGTCTGGGAGTCCTTAAAAGAAGTCAAGAGGACTCCGAACTCCCGAAGACCTCACAAAGACTCCCAACATGTGTTGGACACTCTGGATGATTCTGAACTGATCAAACGATACCGACTAAATCGTGAAGGTATTGAATTTTTTGTAGATTTGGTGCGGGATGCAATCACGTCTCCAACTAGAGTCAAGATTTTTATTTTCCGTTTGCACATAAAAACAGTCGTCCCATGCACATTGGAATTCTAGTGCAGAGCACCTTGAGTCAAGTTTAAAGAGAAGAGAAGTTAAGAGACGGGGACAACAAGAGAATAAGATAGAGAATAGAACATAATAAAACTAAATAAAGTATAAATAAATAAATGAATTCTTAAAACAGAACAGAAAGTGTTTTTTTTTTTTTTTAACAGAAAGAATATTAACTAAAACGTAACAACCCATGATGCATTTCATGTTTATTTGTTTTTAAACTTCACCCTCTCTGTAAGTAGGTTATTGTGTGTAAGTTGTATGAAGTGTCTCGTGGCCAACACAAAGATGTCATCATGAATTATTTCTGCTACTTGCGCTGTTCATAATTACGCTTTTATCGACATTGAAGTTTTCCATTTCCTGGTTTTACACGTGTCATTCAACAACCAATCACACTGCTGTCCGTATATTTACTCATGCATAGGAAATGAAGTTTCCATAGCAACGGGACGTCACTCTTAGATTACTTCTAGGGATTTGTCCTACGTAAAAGTAGCTCTTAGTGCGTTTGTGAAAAGGTTTTAGACGACAACTCCTACGTAGGACCTTTTAGCGCGAGTTAGGAGAAACACCTAGCGGTAAGATAAGAGTCTTTGTGAATACGGACCCTGGTTTCTACAGAACCCTGGAAAAAATCTTTGAGATTTTGAAATATTGATTTTGTAAATCTTGTAAAACTTCTTTGTGCCTCATTTATTGTAGCGTGTTTCCTGTATTCAGGTTGTACTTGGGAGTTTGGGGCTATGGTAGGCCACATCAAACGGGCTTTTCCCCAGACTCTGCTGGTCGCTGTGGGCTTCAGCCTGGGAGGAAACATCGTGTGTAAGTTCCTCGGGGAGAAACGATCCAACCAGGACCGCGTGTTGTGCTGCGTCAGCGTCTGCCAGGGATACAGCGCCCTCAGGTCGGCCGACTTCACGAGCATGTGAACAAAGACTCAGTTTAACAACAGAAATCCATCTGAGTCCCTCTCCTCCTGCTGGTTACTGCTGTGTGTGTGTTTTAGGGCCCAGGAAACATTCCTTCAGTGGGATCAGTGCCGGAGGTTTTACAACTTCCTGTTGGCAGATAAAATGAAGAAACTCATTCTGTCACACAGGTTGTACAGCTGTTACATAACAGACATGCTTTAGATGCGTGATTACACTCATGTTGTCGGTTACCAAACAAATCGATGTGGTTCTTTTTAACAATCCCGGATTTAGTTTTCTCTGATTGTTATGAAACATCTTACGAAGGGACAAAAAACCTCGTTGATCTGAGCTAAATTCTAAAAACATGTCTTATCAGATTAGTTGTTGTTCTGGAATCTAAAGAAGATGAATGGCGGGTCATTTCAGCCCTAACTTGTCCCAGTGTTGTTTAACAGAAGCAGTTTGTCGAGCAGTCTCGGAGATGCAGACTTCAACAAGCTGCTGGCCGCCACGTCTCTGATGCAGGTTGATGACAGCATCATGAGGTGAAGTCAGAGTTTAAGCTGGTCTAAGATAAAACCAGCTGATCCAACTGATCACATGATTTTTATTGCAGAAAGTTTCACGGCTACAGCTGTTTGAGGGAGTTCTATGAGAAGGAGAGCTGCGTGCACTACATTCACAACGTGAGTCAAACTAGTTTCTCTAATAGGACACCTGCTGTTGTTTAGAGCTGCGTTCAACAGAATAAACACGTAGTGATAAAACTATGCAGTCCAGGAAGCAGCTGAACCTGAGTTTCACCCCCAGGTTAACGTCCCCCTCCTCCTGGTAAACTCCTTAGATGATCCACTTGTTCATCAGTCGCTTCTGGATATTCCACAAAGGCTTGCAGGTTCGTAGTTAAACACAAAACCTCTCCACGGATTTATGAACAAACAATTAACAGCTAAAATATTTATCTGATGAGTGTTTTTATTTCTAACCCAAACAGATAATAATTGTGACAGATGAATTAAAAGGTTTGAGTCGGGATCTTTTATCATTGAATAGAAGTCACTTGCATTACTCGGTGCAGGTAATGAGGAGCTCAGGATCATTTAATATATCATGTGCTTCCTGCAGGACGGTAGTTCACATGATGCTCACAGGGTAAAACAAACAAAGCGTTGTCTCCGAACCTGAACGTCCTTCCTTAGTCTTAAAGTGTTGATGAAGTCCTGCTGAACACTCAGTCCAGACAGTCTTGTTGAATTTTTCAGGGCCATGTGATCCTCCTTTGGCTGCTGGATTGTATATATAGCTGTGTGTGTGTGTGTGTGTGTGTGTGTGTGTGTGTGTGTGTGTGTGTGTGTGTGTGTGTGTGTGTTTGTATTTCTGACCTCCTGAGGACCCGTTTCCTGACTTTTACTATCTTTCTGGGGTCCGAGGGTTCTTGTGGGGACCGAAGCCTGGTCCCCATAAGGGGGACTCCCCTTTTTAGGGTTAGGGGTTAGGTATGGTGTGAATAGAGTTTTAGTTAGTCTTAGGGTTAGTTATAGATCAGTAATGGTTAAGGTTAGTAAAAGGGTTTGGGTTAGGTATAAATCTAGTTACTAAAATCAATGGAAGTCAATGGACGGTCCCCATAAGGATAACAAAACACACTTGTGTGTGTGTGTGTGTGTGTGTGTGTGTGTGTGTGTGTGTGTGTGTGTGTGTGTGTGTGTGTTTGTATTTCTGACCTCCTGAGGACCCGTTTCCTGACTTTTACTATCTTTCTGGGGTCCGAGGGTTCTTGTGGGGACCGAAGCCTGGTCCCCATAAGGGGGACTCCCCTTTTTAGGGTTAGGGGTTAGGTATGGTGTGAATAGAGTTTTAGTTAGTCTTAGGGTTAGTTATAGATCAGTAATGGTTAAGGTTAGTAAAAGGGTTTGGGTTAGGTATAAATCTAGTTACTAAAATCAATGGAAGTCAATGGACGGTCCCCATAAGGATAACAAAACACACTTGTGTGTGTGTGTGTGTGTGTGTGTGTGTGTGTGTGTGTGTGTGTGTGTGTGTGTGTGTTTGTATTTCTGACCTCCTGAGGACCCGTTTCCTGACTTTTACTATCTTTCTGGGGTCCGAGGGTTCTTGTGGGGACCGAAGCCTGGTCCCCATAAGGGGGACTCCCCTTTTTAGGGTTAGGGGTTAGGTATGGTGTGAATAGAGTTTTAGTTAGTCTTAGGGTTAGTTATAGATCAGTAATGGTTAAGGTTAGTAAAAGGGTTTGGGTTAGGTATAAATCTAGTTACTCAAATCAATGGAAGTCAATGGACGGTCCCCATAAGGATAACAAAACACACTGTGTGAGAACATCCTCCTCCCCTCCAGATACTATCTTGTCTTAGATCATCATGTGTAAAAGTGAAATTCTTCCCCTGGACTTTCACCTTCACAGTATTTAATCTTGTGATCTTATTTTCTTAAACTCAGATGTTTAAAATCAAGTTTCTATAAAAAAAGATCTTTAAATATTAGTTTTTAAAAGTTAATGGAAGTTAGAGGTTGTTATGAAGGAGAAAAAAGACTTTAATTTAATCACTTTGTAAACAGGAAACTCATTTGAAGTTCAGAGAGTAACAATGTAACACTTGTGTTGCGTAACTACTTGATTTTTTTCTTGTGTTGTTATTCTGGAAGTTTTGTGTGAGTTAATGTTCAGAATCTGACGGTTTGATCTCACCTTTAGAGCCACTTCCACCCTGAGGGTAAAGAGAGATGAATTATTTATTGTCACAAGGTTGAGATCATGGCAACTGTAATGAGATTTTTAGAAATACTTACTAAGAAAACCAGTGAGACAATAAAGGTCATGCAGTGTGTCCTCTGTTGTCTGTAGTCAATCATTCCTGAATATGTGAGATGTTCTATACAGTCCTGTTTGTGTTGGGCGATTCAGGAGATAGTCTAAACCCAAAGTTTGCTGCTGTGAGATTAGATTATTTTACTTTGTCAGAGTTTTTAACTGCTACATGTTGCATTCCTTTAATTAAACCTTCTGCTAATAACTAATAATTAGCATTAGGTGGGATGTTTTTCTTGTGACTCTGTATGTGTGAAACACGTGATGTGTGTCCCTCCTACTATCATAGAGCCAGTTTGTTTCCTTCAAACAGCGGTACAGAGTCCAAACAGGACCAACAAGGAGTAAATGTTAAACTTGGCCAGCTGACATGAAACATAATGCCAGTAACATGTGCACGTAATTAGCTTGCTAACTTGATAAGTCAGCAGTGTGTCGGCTGTTTCTCTGAGTGTATTTTAGTGTTTTTCCTAAAGCAGCTCTCAAGATGCCAGAATAAGGTGCAAGCAGTGGATCAAGTAACACAAACGAGTCACTAAAAATCATAAATAATTACCATCCTGCTGAGTAGCTTCTACCTCTGCAGGGCTGGTTCAGTCTGAAGAACAGGAAGCTGGTTTTAACTCGTGTTTGAAACCTGTTTTGTAAAAAAAACAAATAGTTTCAGCATTTAGCTGGTGACTACAGATTTAACTGGATATTCTGCTTTCGTGGAATTTGTCGCCAATGAACATTAGAAAGACTTCTTCACTGTCCATTTTAAATCTCTTCTTAAAACCCATTTGTTTCGCTTTTAACTTAGCATGATTATAGTTTTATAGTTTTTTTCTTGTCTGACTTTTAATTATTATTATTATATTTTACAGAATTCGTATTATTTTATTGGTGTATTACTGCTAATTTGTGCGTTTTTGTATTGCTGTATTTAATGTACAGCACTTTGGTCAGTCTCAGCTGTTTTAAATGCTTTATAAATAAAGTTGGTTTGGTTTTAGAAGTTTTTAGAAATCTGAAGTGGAGCCATAGAGAAGTGGATGCTGATGAATCAAGTGTAAACAAACTGCCTTAGTGACCCTGGATCTATATTCAGTTTTTGGGCTGGCCTGTCAGGTTCAACTCTGGACTGAGTCGATTCTTATCGAAGGCGTTGAAATATTTTTGTTATCAGATGTTAAACCCTCCTCAGTGTTTGAGTATTTTTTTATTTCATCTGCTTTTATTTGTCTGGGTTTTTTTTTTTACTTTATATTTTATTTTACTTAAAATACTTTGTATTTTTACCTTTTTATCTCTATGTGAAACACCTTGAAAGGTGTGATATTAATCAAGTTTACACATTTACAAATTAAAAGGAAAAGATGGACTCCAGCATGTTAAAACATCTTCACTCTCACAAGAAAATTCAATGAATCAAATCTGAAAATGATCAAATTCCGAATGTTTCAATTAATTTGATAAAAACAATAAATAAGATACAAGATGGTAAATAAGACAAGAATAGACACAGATTCCTGTTTTGGCTGAATGTGGTTGTATCTGATGGATAAATGTTGGTGTCCTTGTTGTGAGTGATCTTTACCGTCTGCTTGATGGAAACAGTTCAGTCTGTGTGTCCAGGATGAAAACTGTCCTTTAGGACGTTGTGGGTTTCTGGAACTGCGTAGTTCTTCCAGTACTGTACTCTGGATGTACAGTACATCTGGTGTACCACACATAGTACGTAATGTTATAGTTACATTTCAAGCAAATGGCATTTCTCAATTTTAACTGCTGTGACTGTGGTTTAAACACAGCAGTGATACCATCATACACTGGTGGGCATTTCACACCTGAGCCTTTAGTAGCTGAATCGATCCGCTGCTCAATAACCGTTTATTCACCTATTTATCATCAAAAATCTCTAAGAACTTTGCAGTTATAGGAAAAACAAAAAATATTTAAAACTGTAACTCCTTGTTGGCTTTATTCAGCTTTAGTCTCACTATATACTGTATACACTCACCGGCCACTTTATTAGGTACACCTGTCCAACTGCTCGTTAACACTTAATTTCTAATCAGCCAATCACATGGCGGCAACTCAGTGCATTTAGGCATGTACACATGGTCAAGACAATCTCCTGCAGTTCAAACCGAGCATCAGTATGGGGAAGAAAGGTGATTTGAGTGACTTTGAACGTGGCATGGTTGTTGGTGCCAGAATGGCTGGTCTGAGTATTTCAGAAACTGCTGATCTACTGGGATTTTCACGCACAACCATCTCTAGGGTTTACAGAGAATGGTCCGAAAAAGAAAAAATATCCAGTGAGCGGCAGTTCTGTGGGCGGAAATGCCTTGTTGATGCCAGAGGTCAGAGGAGAATGGCCAGACTGGTTGGAGCTGATAGAAAGGCAACAGTGACTCAAATAACCACTCGTTACAACCAAGGTAGGCAGAAGAGCATCTCTGAACGCACAGTACGTCCAACTTTGAGGCAGATGGGCTACAGCAGCAGAAGACCACGCCGGGTGCCACTCCTTTCAGCTAAGAACAGGAAACTGAGGCTACAATTTGCACAAGCTCATCGAAATTGGACAATAGAAGATTGGAAAAACGTTGCCTGGTCTGATGAGTCTCGATTTCTGCTGCTACATTCGGATGGTAGGGTCAGAATTTGGCGTCAACAACATGAAAGCATGGATCCATCCTGCCTTGTATCAACGGTTCAGGCTGGTGGTGGTGGTGTAATGGTGTGGGGAATATTTTCTTGGCACTCTTTGGGCCCCTTGGTACCAATTGAGCATCGTTACAACGCCACAGCCTACCTGAGTATTGTTGCTGACCATGTCCATCCCTTTATGACCACAATGTACCCAACTTCTGATGGCTACTTTCAGCAGGATAATGCGCCATGTCATAAAGCTGGAATCATCTCGGACTGGTTTCTTGAACATGACAATGAGTTCACTGTACTCAAATGGCCTCCACAGTCACCAGATCTCAATCCAATAGAGCATCTTTGGGATGTGGTGGAACGGGAGATTCGCATCATGGATGTGCAGCCGACAAATCTGCGCCAACTGTGTGATGCCATCATGTCAATATGGACCAAACTCTCTGAGGGATGCTTCCAGCACCTTGTTGAATCTATGCCACGAAGAATTGAGGCAGTTCTGAAGGCAAAAGGGGGTCCAACCCGTTACTAGCGTGGTGTACCTAATAAAGTGGCCGGTGAGTGTATATATGAATGTGTGGAAATATGGGGAAACGGTTATAAAACAACCCTCAAACTTATTTGTACATTAGAACAAAGGTTTTAAAATTAATGGATCTAAAGTTTAAAACAGCTCAAATAATGTACAAAGTGAGGAAGAATTTGCTTCCAGGGAAAATTCAAATCATATTTTTGAGTTGGATTTAGAAGAACAGCTTGACAAATGAGATGTTCAATAAGTGGAGTAAACGTGTGTGAAGATTTAAATATAAAAGAGCATTCAGTGAGTCAGGAGATCGCTGGCTCCAGAGTTTCCACTTAATGTTAAGAAAACATGTTTATTTGGATGTTTCTGGGTTTATTTGATGAGATGAAACCTAAAGGTGCTTCACTTTCTGTTATATCTTGTAGAAAAGATGCCCAATGTGATATTTGCCCTGACGCAGCATGGAGGCCACATGGGTTTCTTTGAAGGAGATGTGCTTTTGCCTCAGCCTCTCACCTGGATGGACAAGGTGATAGTGGAGTACGCCAACACCATCTGCCTCTGGGAGAAGAAACAGCAGCTCTGCCAGACGAGAAGCCAAGAAGACACAAACTCTTAAGGGCTTTACACCAAAGATCCTACAGTTTACCTGCGTCACCTGTTGTCTTTGTGTAACCTCTGATGTAACAGCAGTCGACCCTCTGCTGCTGTCGCACGTAGAGGTGAACATCAACCAGACTGTAACTCCACGTGATGGCTTTTTAATGGGTCACTATTTAAAAATACTCATTCAGATTGAATGATGAATATAGAAAAATGTTTTATAGCTTATGTTGCTTTATTTGTT
Source organism: Pachypanchax playfairii (assembly GCA_006937955.1). Classification (NCBI taxonomy): domain Eukaryota; kingdom Metazoa; phylum Chordata; class Actinopteri; order Cyprinodontiformes; family Aplocheilidae; genus Pachypanchax; species Pachypanchax playfairii. The sequence goes on along the minus strand of SSNP01000042.1, from coordinate 3,158,112 downwards.
CAGAAGCTAACTGCTAAACCTGAGATCAAAGAGCTTTAATAAAAGGTGTGAAGTACTCTGCAGGTCTGCAGATTTCACTCTGAGTTTCCACTGGTGGGTTTGTTTCTTCACAATTTTGTTAAAAAAGAACTATAATCCCAGTCAGGGGGTTTAATTTAAGAAGGTTATATAATATTAAAAGCCTGTTAGCACCTTATGCTTAATGTGGAAACGCAGACGGAGAACTGTTCTGTGTTACCTGCTCCTCACATTCAGCTGCTATTTCTTTCAGGTTTTCTGCACTAAGAAGTGAAAAGTCGAGTGCATTGATGTTCTAAAGGTTTCTGTTTACGTTGGTAATAAACGCTGCACATTTCGTCTAGTAGAAGGGGTGAGGGAAGTGCACGTGAACAAATAACATCATTAAAAAGAACTCAAGCTCTGGACTTTTATCGGTTGTGGATCCTAAAAGAGACGCGTGTGTCTTCTGTGGGGTTTTATTACAGTACAGAGTTTTTTTGTAGCTTTATTACAAACTTTTTCCATTTGATATGAAGTATCTGTTCTTTGCTATATTAAGATTCTTGCATAAAATATCCAGTCAGATCATCTGTTATCAGACTGAATATGGTGCAGAGAAAGAGGAAACTATTGTCTTCTGTTTTTGTGTTTTACATAATGTTCAAGTTTAATCTGCCTTTTAATCTGAAATACAACCTGCACTTTCTGCACACGCAGTTTCTCTCTTTCACAGACGCTGATCATGTTTGTAATGCTCTGATGTGCTGGACAGCAGAAAGTCGAGCTGTAAATAAACAGCATTTGATGTTTTTATGGTTTTATTTATTTAAAGGGGTCAAATCCAACTAATATTGTAGCGATCATGAGCTACAGAGCTGATGTCATCATACAGGTTTCTTGTTGTAACTCTTCACACAGGCTCGGCTTTTAAAGATGATCTGAAAACTTGACAATAAACTGTTAATGAGATTACTAACGTACAGTAAAGTTAGGAAACTAAAGTATCATTTTTATAAAACTAAAGAGAAAACAGTTGACGGTTCTTTAGAAAGTATTTCTGCTGCTGACTGAGGAGGTTTTACAGATTCGGTTTGGAAGCGTGTCATCTGCAGCTATCAGGTGATGAATAAAAAAGAAATTAAAGACAACCGAAACACAACCTTGTGGGATTCCCATTGTGGGAGTTTAAATTCATGACTGAGTAGAACTTACATTTGATACTTTAAAAGTATTTTCATCAGTGAAATGATCAAAACTTACATTTATGTACAGTTTATTGTAACAAGGCAGCCTGCAGGGTCAAACTGTAGATTTATACTGGAAAGGTGAACTAAAACTGAAGAGATAAACACACACACACACAGAGAGACAGAGACTTGTTGGAATAATAACCCAGAGAGACGGGAAATGGAGCGTAGAAGCTGAGAAACCTGCTCAAACAAGCTTGTTCACATGAAACAAAACATCCAATAATACAGAAGAGACAGAAAAATCAGGTTTTAAGTCAAAATAACTGGATTTATCACGACTAATTCACACAGAAGCACCAACTATTTCCTGAACAGTTCGAATTCTACGGCTCTGGTGGTTTCTACTAACTGGGTTTTATAAAAAACTACTTGTGGAATTCACCACAGTGAACACAGAGTCTGTTCCAGTTACGTCACTGTGTGTTGTGAAAACTTGGTGACTCTTCAGGAAGCTTGTGGTGGTGAATCAGTAGAAAAACAAACTAGTTTTTTTATTTAAAAACACTTAGATGTTCACTGTGGTAAATGTTAGAGGAATGTTTCCAGTGTTGAGTGAAAGAACAACTTCATGGATGTTAAAACTCGTCTCAAATTCAGGAAATATTGAGCTTGTAGAGTTTCAAATGAAAAGCTGTTGAACTCAGATGTCTTTACTCTACAAATATATTCTAAAGTGGAAACAGATTTTCTGTGTGAGTGTATGTTATCATGGAAAACAGCTTCTTTTTGAACTTCTAACACTTTTCATTCATTTTTATCTCGATTGTATTTTGATTCTCTTCAGTCTAAAGGGTTTGTTAAGATTAACGGCTCCGGTCCGTGTTTGCTGTGGGATGGAGACGTTCAGTCAAACAGCTTGGCTGCTGTTGCTTTTCCATCGTACTTGGAACCTTTTCCATCGAACTCAGCAGGAAGAATCTCAGCATCAAACTCCTTGTAGTAATTTTCCAGCTCGTCTCCGTGGACAAACACCTGAAGCAGAAACAGTCAAATGTTGCTGTTTCTTAATGAAACCTGGAGGTCTAATATTTAACATATTTGTTCATTAACCAAAACTGAAAGTTGAAATTTGATGATCAACACTGACTGTTCTGCTTTTAAAAGTAACCAGATCAGTTTAACTACTTTTGTATTTTATTTTAAAAAACACTTCCTGGTCTTTGTTTGTTAAATTTTCTCTGTATGGTGCTAAGACTGACCCAGTATTAATAACAGTGTCTGAATCAGACTTCCTGTTTGAGGTACCAAACTACGACTTACTCTCTCCAGCAGTTTGCTCTTCATTAGGGGTTTGACCACGTTGTAGGTGGTGGTGAAGTACCAGGGCTGATGGATGAAGTGCACAGCTTTGAACCGGGCGGGGAACGAGTCCTGGTGGATCACAGAGAGCATCACAGACCAGCATCACAACCCTCAGAAAGCCCAGGGCAAGGTTTAAAGAATCCCTTCCATTAAAACGGTTTTTCTGAGGTTTCTGTTGAATATTTTAGCTCCACATGTGTTCTTACCTTCATAGTGGGTGAAAACAGGTCAAATGTGTATGAAATGGCCTCTTTAACATCTGATTTTTAACATTCTGATACAGTTTAAAGAAACACATTTAAAGAGGACATTTCATACAAATTTCAGGACTTTGTGGTTATTTCTTAAGTATTAACCAGTAATATGAAACATTTTATATCTAAAAAACATCAGGAAACACTGATTAACAGACATTTCAATCTGTCTGTATTAAAATTCGGGTGGTTCCGGCTCCTTCCGTCAGGCTTTGGGTAGCAGCTTGTTCATATTCATTATTCAAATTTGCTGGACTCTGATTGGTTAACAAACTAGCCTATGAGAGCAAGGTATACTGTTTCCTGCCTCGCTGCGCATGGTAACATCAGACGTTCTCTCTTCCTGTTTGCTACATCTTATGCTAACAGCTTTTAGCCAGCAGCATGCTAGGCGTGGTTTCAACTGCAGGGGCTGATGAATACTAACGAACAAAGGAGTTGTGATGAAACAGATACAGGCCGTTAGAACTCGGGAGAACTCTGGTTTTATCACCACCTGCGTAGTTTGAGAGATTAAAACTGAAAGAGAAGTTGTTGACCTGTTTTCACCCACTATGAAGGTAAGAACACCTGTGGAGCTAAAATATTCAACAGAAACCTCAGAAACACTGTTTTTAATGGAAGGGACTCTTTAAAAACAAAAACAGTATTTAAAGGATCATTTGGTCAAAGTTATAAATTATAATATCTCTCACCTCTGTGAACATCATCAGTTTATATCCCATGTAACTGATAAGCTAACGGCTACGTCACACAGATTGTTTCTGTCTTAAAACTGATCCAGTTTCCAGACAATCAGAAAGTTTCATGTGAACATAGTTTTATAAATCTTTAATTAATGTTGTATTACGTGGTTATTTACAGATTTATATATTTACAGGTGTAGATCCCACAAGCAGCAGGTCGATCTGGCAGAAGTTTTAATCTATTTCTGCTAAAATAACAGTGTTTATATTTAAAATGACAGAATGTACATATGAACTGATGTGACATTTTGGAGATTAAAAGCAGAAATTCACTTTGCTCTTAGTTGTGTTTGGATCATTAACTCATAAGTCTTGTTGAATGTAAACGTTGTTTCTCCAAACTGTTTAAGAAGCTTTAACAGGGAAGATAATTATTATTTCTAATGTTTACACAGAAACACATTTGAACTCTCCTTTAAAAACATTGTTTGAAGTTTCTGGTCAAACAAGAGACTTTATTTCTGTATTTTGACCTCATAACATCAAACATTTATTAAAATCAGGTCTCCTTTAAGGTAAAGACATCCCACCTGCAGCATGTCCACCATCTTCTTCAGCTCGGTGGGTTTGATTCCTGACGCTTGCTGCATTGTGAAGCCTTTAAAGTTCTCAATGATGCAGAAGCCGTTGATCTGAGTCTCCTCATTCTCCAGCAGCTTCTCCAGGATCACGCAATAAGCACGCAAGATCTGAACAAATGAAGTTCCTCATTTGTACAACTTCAAACTCCTGGTTCCAACTTCTGGTGAAACCAGATTAGAAACTGAGTTTTTTCATTAGAACTGAAACACTGTACCTCATCAAAGGTGATCTCTTCATAGTCCCAGTTCTCAATGTTGAAGAGCAGAACCACACGGCCATATTTGTCTCTGCTGTGCAGGATGCCGGGGTACCCGGCCTCGATGGTGCTACGTACCGCCTCAGGGGTCAGATTTTCAAACAGTTCAGGATAATCCCTCCTGAAACGCACGTATCCTGAAGACAGGTAAGGAGGATCAGCGGTTACACTGATGTAACAGCAGCTTCTGTTTGTTACCTGGTGCTTACCTGGTTTTACAGGTTAGAGTTTAAGAAGTTAAATTAGATTAAATACTCAGAGATACAAGAAAGCAGCATTTTTGATCAAATTCAGCAACAACATCCAGCTAAATTCACACTAAGATAAACACTGGAACTAATATCAGTATCACCTTTAGTGTTTCTTAGATTTCTCCACAGTGGAGGCTGTTCACCTGTTCACCTGTTCATCATGGTACTATTGATCAATTGGATTTTTACTTAGTAAAAATCAACCAATCAATCTTTGGCCTCTTCTGGAAGCAACGACTCAAGTGGAGGTTTAAATTGTTGCTTTTCCAGCTTCCTGTTGCAGCTGGTTGTGCTACAACGCAAACGCTGGTTGACTGAACAGTAACAACATGGTGGTTTGAGTTCTAGTCTGTTCTGTTTTGTTTCACTCTAAAACAGAGTTAAAATTAATAAGGTTTCTGTTAGCATCTGTGCTAATGGCGCAAATATGGTGTCATTTACTGCTAGTTTGGATTTATTTATTTATTTATTTATTTATTTATTGATCCCTCTTTCGGGAAAGGGGAAATTTGTTCTCTGCATTTAACCCATCCCTGGGGAGCAGATGGCTGCCTTTATTTTATTTTTTTTGGTGGGGGGGGGGTCAATATCTTGCCCAGGGGTACTTTGACACGTGGCTTGCTGGGACCGGGGATCGAACCACCAGCCTCTCGATCAGAGGACAACCTCCTTCCCCTTTAGACCACGGCCGCCCCATGTTGTATGAGTTCACTCACAAAAACCTTCATCTACCACATGGGAGATGCTGCGCCCCACCCCCCACCTCCCACCTAACCCAAATGAACAGTAGAGATGATAGATATAGATATTATTACTTATTTTGCTCTTTATATGAGATGAATGGTGCGTCCAACAGTTTGTCCAAAAAAAAATGACATTAAAAATTTTTTTTTAAGAAAAGGAGAATTTGGCACCCCCTCCAGTAGATGGCACCCTAGGCAATTGTCTAATCTGCCTATGCCCAGAACCGGCCCTGAAAATCGCCAATAACTACTGAACTAATAATGAATCAATATCAATCCAGCTGTTAAAGATGGTAAATGAATCTGATAATATTGATACAACAAAGATGAGACTGTTATTTTGTCTGTAAATCACATGATGGAGGAACTGAGGTGTTTGATGGAAGTCTGAACTCTACGGGGGGTTTTATAGTTCTTCATATTTTGGGTTTTCTGCTGACATGATTAAGTTAAAATTGGCTTCTTTTATCTCGTCATGCTGTCTTACCCCTCATCAGGTCAAAGGCTCTGATCACATCGTACTTCCTGGCGCGGATGAAACGGACCAACATGCTGTCGGGTTTCTCTCCAAAGGTGTCCTGCACACCTTTGGCCAATTCATCTCCTCCATCTGCCTTCTCTTTAATCATGGCTCGCAGCTCCTTCGCTGCAGACACTCGCTTCTCATCCGTCTCATTCAGCTCATCTTTGGCCTGCAGAGGAAGAACAACCAGAAAACAGTTTAATCGTCACGTCTTTGGGTTTCACACCACTTACTACTCAAAAAATAACTTTTTATTCTTATCAAACAGACTCAGGTGATGATTGCAGATGATTTGAAGATGTACTTGTGAAAAATAAAGTGACGTTTTAGTCTTTTTCTTTGTTTTTTAGGAGGTGAATTGAATAAGTTGTATTCCAATCTTAGTTTTCTAAATATGTAGATAAGACAAACCTGGTCATTTACACAAGACTTTATTTAAACCTTATTATATTTGTGAAAACATAAATAATTTGACCTGCAAAATAATTTCAGCTCTATTAAATTAGCTTGCTAACTTAGCTGTGAGCAGAAGCTGGATGTTACTAGCATCAAATAATGTAAAAGACAAGAAAATCCTCGTTGGCCAAATCAGATATTTTATGTATTAATTAGACCATCATTCAATTGCATGAGCAGCTGTGTTGTGATATGATTGATCTGCTTGTTTAAATAGGAAAACACCTTCTGCTTTGTGTGGTCTGGTAGCTGGGCACAGGGTCCAAACACAGGTCCGTGGTCTTTGACCGTGAGACGCTCCAGCTTGGCCCTGAGAGCCTGCTCCTCCTCCGACACCATACGATAGGTTCCACTCTGAAAAAACAGGAAAAAACTTTTCATTATTTTTATTTTCAAAGGAATAAAGATAGTTAAAATAACAGGACTAATAAAAGAGGACTGCAGATGGATCAGAGATGGACCAGAGACCGAGTCCAGAGACCTGGTGGACCACTTTGTGTCCTGGTGTGGGAACAATCATCTCCTCTTGAATGTGAACAAAACAAAGATGATGATTGTGGATTTTAGGAAGAGCAACAACATGCTAAAACCCATCATGGAGAAGAGGTAGAGATGGTGGAGGAGTATAAATACCTGGACAACAAACTGAACTGGATGGTTCTGTTCAGGTTCTCCTTCCAGTGGCACATGCTCATAAAACCTCCATGAGGAGGCGTCCAGGATGCATCCTGACCAGATTTCTGAACCATCTCAGTTTTCATGATGAGGAGCATTAGCTCCACTTCTAGTTCCCTCAGGATGACGGAGCTCCTCACCTGATCTCTAAGGCTGAACTCCGCCCCCCTACAGATCTGGGATCTGAACTGATGTGTTTACTAAAAGCTTCGTGTCATGACATGTCATCCAGATATCTGAACCAATGGCACAGCGTTGTTTCTGTGTAAGAGATCAGTGCTCTGCCCTCCACTTCCTCCTTGTTGATAACATGAAACCACTGCACATCTGTGTTTCTGCCTGTCAGACTTGTTGTTGCATTTGAAGTAAGTGGTGAAAAAGCAGAATTTGCTGTTGCAAACTACCTGAAGATCAAAGAAAAGGAAGATTGTTTGAATGAATCTCCGTGAACGTGACCTGGACAATGTTTCTCTACAGTTCTGTTGCATGTTTGAACCATCAGCATCAATAATAACTACATACAGGATCTCTGCCTACTTCCCATGTGTAAACAGGAAGCCAAAGAAAACTTGTTTAAAAGTTCTGCCTTATTGCATTTCTGGAGCCAGAGTCTGTGCTCTGGATATGTAGGGCTGAAAGTCCCGCCTACTCACCCGATAATATCGGCCAACCGATATTATCGGTCGATATGGGGGTCCAGGGTGATATCGGCTATCGGTAAAAAATTGCTGATATTTTCAGATATTTTTTATTGATTTATTTTTTGTCATATATGTGTTTCTGCATCTCCATTAATGAGAACGTCCAGTTAAAAATGTAAATAAATGAAATGAAATGAAAAATACTTTATTTATCCCAGAAGGGAAATTCAACGTTGTAGTAGTTTTTTTTTTTGTTTTTTTTTTGTCCAACAATAAAAACAACAATGAAGACAACAATACAATAAATAAATGTTCATAAAATAGATAAACTTGTCTATTATTTAAATTTTTTGGAATCAGTGAATAATTCAGATAGTTCATGGTGTCTAACAGGTAGACATGAGCTTAAGAAGGAGCTTAGAATGCAGTGTTTTATTTTATTTTTGAAAATTTTTCTGGTGGATGGATTTATTGTCGGCCTGCTCTAAAGTCTTTATATCGGTATCAAAAAATCCATATTGGACGGGTCCTAGTACTTAGTATTCATGTCAATGATTTAAACACACAAAAGGTATTTTACTCACCTTTGATGTTGAAAACATGAAAAAAAATGTAGTAAACACATTCATTTTACTCTTTAACTGTTTATTGAATAACAACAATTACATTGTTACATATACGTCCAATTATTTTATTAGATATTATTTTATGTGATTAAAAAAGAGCATCTTTAGGATTTAAGGAAGTATGTTTTTAATGAAAGTACCAATCCTGTTCATGAGGTCCAGATGTCAGAAAATGGGTTTCAGATATGAGGAATTTGCCGTTATTGGGTTTAAGTTGTAAAAACTCAACTGTATGCCATATTATTATGAATGTAAGTATTTTCTGTTTTTACTACCTTTCAAAGACTGAGAGGTGAAATTTAAAGTATTGTTGGAGTCACAGCAAAAGTTTGATGTTTCATTATAATCAAGAAAATATTCCAACAGCGAGTTGTGCAAAGCTTTGGAGAACAGCTGAGTTCCTCGTCATGTCAATATGATTCTATCACATGACTGAAATCCACACCTTACACTTCCACTCATGTTGCAGGACCTTAATCAATAGGCCTCAGTGTTTGGTTAATCTCCTTCACATGAGTCTAAAGAAGTCTGTAAACACATAGGAAGGACTGCTGGTGAGCCTGAGGCTGTGATCAGAGATTAGCAGCTCCGGATACTGTAGCTGCTGATGGCCTCCAATAACAAAGACTCTGGGAAACGTTGATCTGCAGCTGAGGCTGTTACAGGAAGATGTTTGTGAAGGTGGAGGAAAGGTGAGGATGTAAACGAGAGAAGGGCGGGTTGTAATTCAATCCCAACACCTTCCTTTTTTTATTACGTCATGTTACAAGAGATCTGAGTAAACAATCAGCACTGATTACACTGTTTTAACAAAGTAAGAGTTCAAATACTTACGACTACAGCCATTTTTCTGCTCTTCAAATCACCTTTTTACACTCTGCAGAAAATAAAAGGGGGGGGGGGTGATTCTCAGCAAATAAAAGAACAATCGACACTCTGTACGCCACATTAATCCCTTAAATTCCACCTGTACTGTGCTATATTTGGTGCCTGTGTATTTCTGGGTGATTTAACAGGAGCTTTAACGCTGACAGTCCTTTGTGTTCATTATAAAGAGGTTTACAGAAGCTGTTAATGACCAAACTGTATTCAATGTGCACATCAGTATGACTTTATGAGTTTTCCACAGTTTCCACAAAAGCTTAATTATTATTAGTAGAATTTATTCTGTAAGCAGCCCGAATGCTTCAGTTATATGACTGAAACTAAAACTAGCTTTAGTTTAATCGAGGCTGATTCAAACCTCTTGAATATAAACCCAGTTATATTCAGCACCAAAAGAACAACAGAAAGTTTTACTTTTAGAAAGATGAATGTGTAGTTTAATGAACAACATCAGCATCTAAACTAGTCTGAACTGCAGCCCAACAAGCTCATTCAGTTTATTACTGTCCAACATCCGAGGCAGCGAGACATGAAAGCAGAGGAAACCTACCTGAGGTGGACGTGCAGCAGCTGGTGGGGAGTCGCGGGGGTCCGTGTGGAGCAGAGGTGGAAGGGGTCTGTGATTTGTAGTGCAGGGATTAGTGGCGTCACAACCGCTTCCATCCAACAGATTTCTTTTTCTTTTCAATCAGCATAAAGTGGCAGCGTGAGAATGGAAGAAATCATTTAAAATATAAACTGAGAGCGCGGACACATTTTGGATGATGTAATGTTTAGTGTGCTTGAGCAAGACGTGGTTTAAGCTGATGGAGGATTTAATTACATTCCAGAACGTTACAAGTGACCATTGTGAAAGGAACGGGTTCTCCTTTAGGTTCTGTTTGACATTTAGAATAATAATAAAGTATTATCTAAACTGTTAGTGCAACCCCCCCCCCCATCCCCCCCAAACAAACACACACACACACACACACACACAGACTCAGCAAACACGAGCCACAATCAATCGTCAGTTTCCTGCTGATCCGATTTGTTTTCATACCTGAGCGTGTTGAACATTACAACACCTGAATCGCTGGAACTCAGAGGTGTGTGTGTGTGTGTGGGGGGGGGGGGGGGGGGGG
>SSNP01000042.1:3133997-3147788 GCA_006937955.1 Pachypanchax playfairii | reverse complement strand
GGGGGGGGGGGGGGGGGGGGGGGTATATAGAGTGATCTGGTCTTTGCTGGACAGTATCAGCTGATGCTGCTGGGAGCTGAAGTCCAGTCCAGACAGCATGATGTTTGTGTTCACAGCACATCCTCCATCGTCTCTGACTGTAAAAAGAATGGATGCGTCTGCCGTCACCGGCGCATCAGTTTTAATGTCTCCCATCGGGTTGTGGTTTAGGAGTATGACAGCAGGAACTGGTTTTATTATTCTTCTAGAAGAACATCTGTGAGGTCAGATACTGATGTTGGATCAGAAGTCCTGGTTCACAGTCTGTTCTAATTCACCTCCAAGGGGTTCTGTTGGATTGAGGTCAGGACTCATTGCAGGTCAGTGAAGTTCCTCTAGACCAGGGGTCTCAAACTCCTCCAGGACCACTATCCTTCCTGCTTTAGATGTTTTTCAGCTCTAAAACACCTGCTTTGAATTATTTAGTTACATCCTCTTCATGTCAACAAGTTCTGCAGAGGCCCGTTAATGACCTGCTCATCCAAACCAGGTGAGTTGAAGCAGAGGAACATCTAAAACCTGCAGGTTAGGAGCCCTCCAGGACTGGAGTTTGAGACCCGAGCAGGGACTAGAGTGGTTTAGAAACTGTTCCCATAAAGGAGTATGGAAATCCAAAATGTCTCTGTGTGCTGAAGCATTAAGCGGTAACTTAGGGGAGGAGCTTAACTCCTAAAAAACAAGCCCACACCATGATGCCTCCTCTACCAAACTACACTTATCACAGTGCAGTCAGTCAGGTTACTGTCAAACCCAGACAGGATCCATCACTCCAGAGAACCCGTCCCTGTAGCTCGAGTCCAGTTTCGGTGGGTTTTACGCCGCTGCGTCCGGCGCCGTGCGGTCCACGTGTCAGACTTGGATGAAACTGTTTGAGTTCATCTGAAGGTCTCATGATGTTTGGAGGGCTGATGATTCACTGTGCACCTCAGCAGGTTTTGACCCACGCTGGAGTTTACGTGACCTTCCACTTGTTATAATCCCACAAACAGCTGACTGTGGAATCCTTAGTAGTATTTCATGAATGGACTAATTGCACATGAGACTTCCTGTCATGGAATCATGCTGGAATTCTCTGGGATTTATATACCTGTGGCTGTGGGAGGGATTGGAAGACTTTTTGGCAGCATGCAAAGAACAATCTGTTGGTGCTGACAGATTATCTGTTATTCACTTTATTCTTTTTTTCAGATGTGAGAATGAAAGATATAATTTTATTGGGTTACTTTTGGATTAATTTGGACTAGTGAATGTTCAGTCTTCTGTTCCTCTCTAGATGCTTGTCAGGTGGTGGTGGTTCACTAGCCACGCCTACTGACCCTGGTGGTTTGAACATCACTGATGCACGTTCCCCCCCATAGCAGCGACAAACAGGCAGCGAGCCAGTAATCTGCTAAATCAGGCCTGATCGGCTCTATAAAGCGATTTGGGGAACAAAATTAGATGGATTTGTTGAACAATGCAGCATCTGTTCTCTGGTTATAAGAACACAAATGTTTCAGAACAAAGACAAAATTATTTGGACTCACAAAGAACTGGTTGATAAAATCCACTGCTCCAACTGCAGGTTTACATTTTCTACCTGATGCAAACTGATTCACAACATCCGCCTCAATGTTTCAGCACTTTAACCCACAATGCTCAGATTAAAGAAAATCCATCATTATTTTAAATGTACCAGCTGTTAATTTAGAAGAGTAAAACCTTCAGTGTGGATTTAGTAACCCATCTGGAAACAGCTGATCTCACATCCTGGTCTCCAACACCACGAGGACTTCATGTTATTGCTGCTTCCACTCATGTCCCTGTCAATCAAACAGAAAGTTCTTTATTTGTAAACCTGCATGGAGTTTATAAAAACTCCTCCTGCATCAGAGTTTAAAATGTGTTTTTTTTAAGATTTTTGTTTTAATTATTGATTCCAGAGGAAATATTTGCTTCTCCTCCCTAATTACACTTTACACAGTCTGCAGTTTGTTTCCAACAGGAAGTGCTTTCATATTTGGGAGCTGTGAAACTTAAAACCTAAGAAGACTGAAAACTTTTCTCATGGATTAATGATGTTTTATAACTGATACTTTTCTCCTCAGAGTCGAACGTGTTAAATTCATCTGTGCTGTTAATCTTCACCGTTCTTCAGGTTAGAGTCCATTTCTCTTTCCAGAGTAAATATTCTGTATTTTTTTACAGATGAAAACATTCTGTCAGCTTTATTCATCTTTATTTCTCTTTAATCATCTTTCACACATCAATTACACAAAACTTATCATGCTTTAATTGCACTCAGTCGTTTAATTAAATTAATAAGAACAAGTTTCACACATGATGATCGGAACATTTAAACATGAGCAGAACTTTGTCTAACCCTCAGTGTAGAACTTGTCTCCATCTCCTGGCAGATACAGACACTGCAGACATGTTCAGGTCTCATCCGCAGACATCAGGTTACAGGTGTGTTACAGGTGTGCCACACCACAGGAGTCTCACCTGAGCTACAAGCTTCAGCTCAGAACCAGAGAAACTGATTGAACAAAGGTTTGAAAGTGACTATTTAAAATGATTTTCTCTACATTTACTGTTTTCAGAAGGTTATTTTTAAGTTTGACTGTTTCGGACCAGTTTTTACTTTAATGAGCCATTTAACGACCAACGCAGGTGAAATTCACTCACATCCAACTTCTCTGTCTCTACGTGACCCGTATCTGAGTTTTATGTTCATCTGAAAGCACAAATCTAGTTTTTCTCATCAGATTCAGCTACATTCACATGTGGTAAAACATCAGAAACATCTGCTAATAAACGGTCACGTCACACTGTCACGCTCCTAAAGTGAGACAGACGTCCCAACTCTGCCTCGCAGGAGGCGTTCACAAAATGTAAACGATGGATAAAATGAGCTCTTCAGAGGACAGAAACAAGTTTGGGACTTAGTAAGAAGTACAAAACTTCACTCAGTGAAACACATCATGAGTTCCTCTGCACACGAGTCCTTTCAGGGCTGTTCCCAGTTCAAAGAGTCACATTTTAATTATGAAGCAAACAAACCCTAAAAACCAGATCTTAGAAATAAATGACCGAAGCTTTAAACTGTAAACTCAGCTGAGCCTGTTCAGCCAAAACGTCATCAGGTTTGTACAAACTGGTAGAAGGAAAACACATCAAACCTTTTTCTAATAAAGATGGTAGAAACATCTGGATGAGTAACATGTTGCTTTGACACCAACGTGTCACTGGCTGTCCTTTACAACGGCCTCGGGCCAGTACTCGTCCTGCATGTAGTGGTTTGATGAGGCGAAGCCGGACCCAGCAGGGGACTCGTCGTCTCTCAGCCTGCTCTGGAGCTCCTGTTCCCACTCGCCCTCCACCAGCTTGTAGAGATCGAGCGCGGCCCGAGCGTCCTCCACCGAGCAGTGGCCTTTCTTCCCTGCCTGAGCAGAAAAAAAAAACAACCACGTCAACCAAAAGCAGGTGTTTTCATATCAAACAGCACAAACTCAGATCTTCCTTCAACATTTACCTGGATCTTCCTCTCCAGAAGCTTACTGGCCAGGATTTTAAGGGAAACGCGCTGTTCACGAGGGGAACCAGCCAATCGACTCAGGAGGCGCGTTGTACATGTGTCCCGGACCATGTGACCAGGGTGGACCATGTTCAGAGCCTCAAAGTCATTGTAGATGGAGTGACCCACAATCACTTTGCCCTCGAGTATCCTGAGGATCTGCAAAGAATCATGTGTGTGTTAATCCATAACTTTTCAGATCTGCACTGCTCGGGTCCGGTTTCAGGTCTTAGTTCAGTTTCTTTACAGAAAACATCAATTTGCTGTCGAGTTTTTTAACATTCTACTTATTCAGTTTCCTTTTTTTTAAAAAAAAAGACCTCCTATCCTCCAGCTGACATGTGTCTACAGAGAAAAACTCTTTAAGATTCTGGTGCTTAAAAAAATCATTTATCCAAAATAAGAAAGAACTAATTATTTTTGACACTTATTGATAAAAAAAAGATCCTGACATAACTAATACCAATACTTTTTTAAGTTATTGGTTCCCTGTTAAGCCTTGGTTACAATGACCCGTATGAACCTCCTGTTTCCTACATTTGGAGTTCGTGAACGTTCGTGGAGGTTCTGCTTCCTACAGGAAGTTGTTACAACTGTGACATGAATAACTTGATGAATTATTGAGAATGAGGTGATTTTCAGGCGTACACTGGCTGCAGACTTCTTGTTCTCCTCATACAGGTGTGTTGGAACTTTCCTCTGGTCTGCTGAGGATGTTAGTAACGCATTCACAGGCGTTAGGACGGGTCTTTATCACCAAGGCTTAACTTTAGCTCTGGTTCTCCCACCAGGTCAGGTACATTAAGGAGGGCGGGTCCAGTGAAACGTTGGCGGTCTTACCTCTTCTCTGGCCTGAGTGAAAGCTGTGGCGTTTCGGAGGTGATGGTTTCGAATGCCGCTCCACCGAGTCCTGAAGTCTGTCACAGGATGGCACGGGCGGATGTATTTGTCATATAAGACGTTGCCGTGATAATCGAGAATGCTGCAGCGGGCCAACTCACTGCATCTCCCACCAGGCCCCGTCCCCACCATCTCACAGTCTAACGCCACCACCGAGGTGGGACACATGCTGGGAGACGGTGAACTCCGACCGCTGACTGGAGGACTGCTTTCAGATGAGAAACCACTGTCCACCTCCCAGTGGTCTCTGAGGGCTTTTATCAAACTGTCCTGGTCAAATTCAGTGTTGCTGTGTTGATGTCCCGACACATCAGAGCTGTTGCTTTGATGTTCCACACACATCTCTTCCATTTTAGCTTTCTTTATTAGTTTATTAGGATCCAGGGTTTCATCCAGGGTGCAACTTCTTTTCATTCTGTTTGGGTCAGTCTTCTTATGGTGGGGTTTCTTCCTGGCTCTTGAATTCTCCATGGCACAAATCAGCATGGACTTCTTGTGCAAGCATCAGTAGTTACTGAGAAGTCTGTGTGAGGACGCGTTTTTATTCCTGTTCAACAGCTCCGCCATATTCACACGACAAAACTCTCATCGTTATATCTGAGAAAAGACAGAAGATATAAAAATGTTAGTGTTGAAACATTCACAGCTTGTCTGCTGAAAGACATAAATAACGCCGCTAACAGGACACGATGGACATAAAACCAGATATCTGACACAAACTGCCCACTGACTCACGACTCATACCCAAAATATTTAACAAAATCCAATTAAAACTTACCCGAAGCGCCTCTTATGAAGGCCGCTTTCTTTTTTAAAAAAGTTTAATTTGCGGTCAACGAGCTACACTTCAGCCGTATTGACCACTGAGCTCTAATGTTTAAGAAAAAATGGTTTTAACATGTATACACGTCGTTTAATTTAGTTTTCTCTACAGTAAATTATAACTACTAGATATTTTAACAGAAGTTTGGAACAGCGTAGCTCTCTGAAAAACAACCCGTCAAACGAGACTGCGCGTGAACGCACCTGTCCACAGGTCTCATTACAAACGGACATGTATCACCAATCTGGTGATACATGTCCGTAACACACATAACACACATAATCTATGTGTGTTATGTTTCTGTATGATGAAAAAATGGAAAACAATAAGATTAAAATGAAGAAAGAGTTCAAACCTTGAAAGGCAGCACGTGTACCGGTCAAACATGCCTGGGCAGCTCCGCAGCACGCGCCACCGGATTGGTTGATTCTCTTCTTCGTTTCCTGTTCGATCACTTACCTGCGCCACCTGGTGGTTGATTCACACACACGCAGCTCAGTGTGACTACGGAATTAAACTGTCCCTTTCATACATTTAGTCCAAATATTTAAAGTAAAATTCAATTAAATCTAAACATTTTCAATTCCCCAGTAAAATAACAGATGACCACTGACAGTTTAAACATTTCCAAGGTGTATTTATATTTATCCACATGACTTTATATGTTCCATGTTGTAAAATAAATCCAGACATGGGAAAGTTGTTGGACACCTTCTAAAATAAAACACAACTATCTCTGAAATAACTTGAAACTGACAACAGTTTAATGGCAGCTCTTATTGTTTGTTCTGTATTAAACATCAATCACACTTCGCTTTCTATGGATTCCATCTTTATGGGTCACTTAATCTCTTATTTTATTGCAGAACTTTGGGTGGATCACTGCAGTCAAGGTGGTTCCTGTAATTCTCAGTGAAACTTCGGCACCTGTCCACAAGTCTCATGATCAAACTGCTCCAGATGTCTCAGGTTTGAAAGGTTCCTTCTCCAGATGTTCAATAGGATATAAGTCAGCTTGATGATTTCCTTTTTAACCTTTTTTTCCAGCTGGGGTTGTATCTCTTCATGTCCACATCCTGCTACAGTCACATCAACATGATACTGTTTAATAATATGATCAGCTGGTTACAGGAACATGAAGCTGCTTGGAGATGGTCTGTAGTCTTTAACATGGAGCATCTTCTCTGGTCTTTATCTGGTCCATGTTCAGTGTGGTGCACCACTCGATCAGGACTAAATATAAACAGCACACTAACACTGTATTACAGTAACATGCAGTACAGTGGCCACGAAGAAGCCACTTTCATTTTGGGAATATATATTACTCATCAATATTAAAGACACAATGAAAATCAAAGAGTTCATATTATAAATGTAATTCTTTATCACTTTGACTCCTGCAGAAAATACATTTTAAAATATTCATGTTATCATTTTAGAGACAGAATTTGTTTTTTGCATTAAGTTCAATTATGTTCTGCATAACGAACTTATGATTTTCCTGAAGAGAATAACTGGCCAAATGTTCTCACAAGCAGAACGCTGCAAATTTACTCTGTTGTCAAAAATTAACACATTCTCAGAAATTCTACTCAGGCTGAAAACATGTTGGTATAATCTGTTTTAATCTGTGGTTTGGATGAATACAAGAGTCATGATTCTCTCATTTTAATGACTTTAACAGGTAAAATGAATCAAAATAAATAACTTTTACCTGTTACTGCAGGATATTACCAATAAAATACTGATCATTTTAGTTTTACGGGCCTTTTTATTTCACAATCTTTCCAAATGTACAAAAACAAAGACCAGTTACAAACAAGCAAAAAAAAAAAAAAAAAAACAAAGTAGCCCCTGTGATGATGATGATGATGACAAAAACCAAGTGACAGACGACTGGAAACTGGTATCAAATCAAAGTGCATCAGCCTGACGTGCAGTCGACAGACTAGAGGAAATAGAAATCTCTAATTTTCAAAAGCGGTCCCTCTTCCCTAAGAATTTGTTTTAAAACATCTGGCAGACCCTGGCCACCACTTTTCACCTTCCACAGTATTCCAGAGCAACGGAGGATCTAAGAGACAACCATGTCTTTTTAACTTCGGTAGTTCACTGTGAGAGTGGATAGAATTTAGTTCTTTGTCTTCCCCGATCCTTCTCTTCCTGTCGTGATGGGGGTGTCAAGCTCCCGCTCGAGGCCTTTATAGCTCGATCTTGTCGTCGTCCTTCTTCTTCTTCTTTTTCTTGGACTCCTCCTGCATTACTAAAGGGTTGGAGGCCTCTTTCTTCAGGTAGGAGATGAAGTCGCTTACCTCACGCCCTCCCTGCAACAAGAGCACCGGGACATGAGAACACAAACATGTGTGAATCAAGTTTGGTGGCAATAACACTGAAACTCACCTCGTATCTCTTTGGACTCGACTTATGTCCAGCAGGGGAAAAGTAGATTGTAGGAAAACTAAAAACAAAAAAACAACATTAATTTGCAGAAACTTCTGGCTGATATGAAGAAAAAGCATGTTGGATTTCTTAGTTCTACAAAGTAGAACCGATTGTTGTTTGGTCAGGGAAACTTAGAATCATGTGACCCACGACTCACCCGCTGACTTCATATGGAGACGGCACGTCATTGGCTGTGGCGTCCATCTTGGCAATAACAACATTAGGATCATCAACCAGCTGTAGAAGGAAGAGATCAAAGCTGTTAGGATCCTTCAGAAAATCCCAGACTCTGACCCCCCCCCCCCCAAATCAGAACCAACATCTCAGATGTAAATAAAAAGGTTTTGAACCCCCGACCCCACCTTCTCTCCAAGCTCGTTGTATTTAGGCTCCAGGTTCTTGCAGTGTCCGCACCACGGTGCGTAAAACTCAATCAGCACGTCTTTGCTGTCATCATTGACGATGGAGTCAAAGTTCTCAGCCACAACGACCTGGAGACAAATGAAACATTACAAGTTTAATCATGAAGCACCACCGCTGCACCATCTGTGCAGCGCTCCACCAGCAGACCATCTCTCTGTGCACCATCGGTCCTAGTTATTGACAAAGAGTTGCATGAGTGATGCAGCTGCAGCGTTGCAGCATCAAGCTGCGATCCGTCCAGCTCCACATTCAAAGGTTTAGTGTTTTTGATCCAAGTTATAAACAGATTCAGATTTTGTTTGCGAGTGCTGAAACGATCGTGACTCTCAACCTGAAGAGTTTCCCGTCGTGCTCTACATCTGATTTGCTGCAGCATCGAGCAGAATCTGAGCCTCAAATTAAACTCAACACAGGATCCTTTAAGGTGCAGCTTCCATCGCTTTTGGGACTTACAGGGAGAGAAAGTGATATTTTCAAACACGTCGTGTTGTTTTGAGGGAGTTCAACATCTTGATCCAGTTCATGAAGCCAAAAACAAAAGATATATTTTTTATTTTTTCCACTTGGAAAAACTAGAAATATATTTTTAAAGAAACATCTGTTCTAATGAAGCTCTGATCAAATGTAAAAGTGTTTCGGTATTTATATAATTATTTGCTCTTTTTGCTTGAACTGATGCTTTTTATAATAAAACTACCAGAACAGTAAAATTCTCTGGAATCAGTTTGTGCTCCACAAGGTGAAAACAACCCGTCATCCTGACCAGGTCTATCAAAGACTCGAGACTCGTCTCACCTTCACAGGTCCATCGTTGTTCTCTGGGATTGGTTCTGATTTGAGGTAGCGCTTCAACTTCCCATCAAAGTAGTCCTGCAGGAAACGCTCCAGCGCTTTTCCATCTCGACTGTTGGAACGACACAAAAAAAACAAACATCAGCTGAGCTGGAAAGTCTCCCACACAGTTTGTGTGAAGACAGAACTCTGGACTTACGAGAACTCCTCGGTCATGGTGTATTTGTCTCCCTTGGCGGTGCGGATGGCGACCACCGGCAGCTCCCCCGTGCTGCCGTCCAGACCGAGCTCAGACACGTCGTGACTGAACTGGTTCTTATTGGCCACGGCAAAGTTCAGCTTCTTTCCCTGATCCAGGAAGCTTTTCGCCACCTTCATCACCCTGTAAGACGTTTATTTGGTTCATTAATTGGAGCCACGCAGCTGTAAATAACAGGTGCTGTTTTTGGGAACAGCGTTCTCACAGCAGCCTGTCAGATGACAGATAAAGCTGCCAGCCAACCGTCGCTGCAGGATGTGGAAGCAAAAGCAGAAACACCAACCTGTTTCTCCAGTAGTTGGAGCCTTTGGGGTTTTTATCATAGTCGACATCATAGAACGCCACCAGCAGGTCTTTTCCTTTCAGCTGGTCTTTGTTGTCGTCTGTCATGTGAGGACAGATTCCAAAGCTGAGATGGAGAGAAAGTAACCAATCAGATTGAGTTATAATCAAACAGATAAAATCTAGCCAACTTCCTGTCACGTGTCAGATGTTTTACTTTACTACGGTGCAGGCTGCTGTTAGAAAAGAGCCGAAGGAATCAGGTGATCTGATAAGACCAAGCGGCTCTGATCGGGTCACATGACAGTTTGTGGGAGCACCATTAACCCAGTTACCATGTGTCTCCGTGTCCCACAGAGTCTCATCTGCACTGAACCGAGTTTAACGTCTAAAGACAAAAACACTTGTGCCTCAACTCACGACCTCGTCATGGCACCAATTAATCAGCCCGTCTTTATTCCTCACAAGAGGAGAGTTATGTGGTTGGCCCCAAAACTTCATTACAGTGGTCAATATTTTTTTACTGAATATATTAACACGAGTTGTTTCTGTAAGAAGCTCCGCCTCCAGATACGCCACACGAGCAACAAGCTAGAAACCCAACCGTCCCTGACAGAAACTCACATGTTGTCCTGGATGAATTTCTTGATTTTGTTGCTGGTGAATTTGTCCTCGCTGAATTTCACAGAGTTTTCTTCAAACTTGTTGTTGAGCCGAGGAGGACGGAACAGGACGACCCCCCTGCAACCAGAGAAAGGAAACAGGATTGTAGTTTAGATTATTGAGGCAGCTGCACTAGTGACATCTAATCATTTACAGACAGCCTTGTGTCAACGCACATAAAAGACGGATCTGTAGCTCGTCATCTGCCAAGATAAACATCCTGATGTCTCACATGTAAACGTACGAGGCAGCGTGTAGGAATCTGAGTTTAAGGTCACATGAACTACTCACTCTTCATCAATGCCATGGCTCTTCAGGAGGGCTTCACTGTTCGTGTGGGCAAAGCGATAGTTGTCCCTCAAGGCGCTGGCCGCCTTCTGGAACTCTGCCTGTGCTGGACTCTTGTCATCAGCAAAGAACCCTGGGAAAGACAGAAACCAGGTTCAGACCGGGTCACAGGACCCATCGCCACCGCGTGAAGCTGCTAACGTTATACGTGCTGAAATGATAAACATGCAGCTACTCAGACTGTTGCAAATAAAAAACTGAGATGTTCACTCACCGATGACACTCGCATCCTGATCTGTAACAAACTTCTCAAAGTCTGCGTCGCTCTTCAGCTCCACTGAAGCTGGTCCAGCCTGCTTCTTCAGAAAACTGACGATCCCATCTGCACAGAGCAACCGGAAAACAAGACGCAGAGCGGGTGTCAGAAAACAGAAACTTGACCAGGAGCAAGACACCAGAACAGAAGAGACAAACACCTGCAGATCTGGGACCATCATAAGGACCAGACTCCTCTCCATCCCTGAAGATCTTCAGCGTCGGGTAGCCACTCACACCGTATTTACCACATGTGTTGCTGTTGGCCGTGCAGTCAACCTGAAGATGAGCACAAGATTTTATTTCACAATCCTCAGTTCACAGAGTAACAGAGCACAGAACGTTCATACCTTGGCAAGAGAGACGATGCCTTTCAGACGCGTGGCTGCTGCCTCGTACTCAGGTGCGAGTCTTTTACAGTGACCACACCTACAGAAGACAAGACAACAGGTCTCAGGTTACATGTCAGATTTAACCTCAGAAGAATCTGAGAGAACTACAAACTGATTCTTGGGAATCCAGTCAGAGCTGATGTACAGCTGGCAAACACTGAAGCTGCAATTCTTTAATCTATTTCTATGCAAGAAGTATAAATCATTTACAAAACACGATTTAAATCTCTGAGGTGAATCTGATGTTTCACTGCACGTAAAAACATCTACATTTATTATCAGAGCAGTAAATATTCACATCTAATAAACAGGAAACTGTTTGGAATAAAACGTTTTGTTTAAATACTTTCAGTAACGTCGTTTTATTCAAGTTTGGCACCGCAATAATACGTCACACTTGTTTTAAACCAATCCAAGATGGACACCAAAACTTGACCAGCCAATCAGACGGTTACAACTGTGTGAGAACACGCCCCCCAACTTCCGCGTAGCCTCGTTTCTGAGCAGTTTAAAGTGAAATAAAAACGCAAAAATGTAAAAACTGGAACGTTTCTGTGATTCTACGATTAAAATGTTCTTATTACCGGTAATCTGAGGCTTCCGTTAAGAATAAAACCCTCCGTAAAGACGCAACAATGTGCCAATCGTCCCTGATTAGCTTGTGAAATAAAAACGTTAAAAACACACCTATTATAGTTTTAAACATTTACAGTCATTCTGAATTTAAACTCACCATGGAGCAAAAAACTCCACCAGGATCAGATCGTGGTCTCCGATCCTGCTTTCGAAATCATCGTCCGTGAACTCCAGAACATCACTAGCCCGACAGAACCCGGCCAGAACGGCTAAAAACACCAGCCTCAACATGCTGCTTCACCCAGTTACACGGTGCAGACGCGGTTGATCCTGCAGGACTCCCAGACCGGACCGAACCAGAAGATACAAGATACAGAAAGAGAAAGAGGACGGAACATAGGCGGTGAAGATGTTAGCAAGCAGCGGCGCCTCCTCTCGTAATCACAGTGTGGCAACCTCCCATTGGTTCAATTGTCCTGTCACTCTGCCATAATTAGCCAATGAAAGACCAGCAAATAGGACGCTAGTGTCTTTAAACCAATCAGGAACCGAGAAAAATCAGAGTTCGTCTAAGACTCAGGGTCAACAGCTGAGTTCTTCATCATTTATTATTTTATTTATTTATTTTTTATTAATAAAAAGATATATGCAAACTCTCGTGAGAGAAGTGTTAAAAATAAAAATAGTAAATATAAACAAAGTCTTAAAAAAATCAATACTACCAATAAAAATAACAAAGAAGTTGAAAGAATTTGAACAATAAATCTTACAGATAGGATTAAATAAAGACAAGAAATACATATGCAGGTATATATGTCTTAATCGTGCTTACAGTACTTGATTATCCTTATTTATTTTCTTTATACATACATATATGTACACACACACACATTCTAATTTAAATATATATATATATATATATATATATATATATATATATATATATATATATATATATATATATATATATATATATATAAACATATTTTGAACTAGATCAATATGAACTTCACTGTGCAAACCGAAGGAACAAGAGTGGAGGAGGAGTCGCTGTGTATGTGAACAAAAACTTGGATTATAAAGTAGTAGAAACTATGACAACTGTGATTGATAACTTATTAGAATGTATAACAATTGAAATATGTAATGAAAAAAGTAAAAATGTAATAATAAGCTGTATATACAGAGCACCAGGGTCTAGTGTTGATGCATTTAAGGAATGGATGGGAGAGTTTTTTTCTAAAACTAATCAAAAAGTTGTTTTCATATGTGGAGATTTTAACATTGATTTGCTAAATCCAAATAAGCACCAAATAATCGATGACTTTATCAATACAATGTACAGCATGAGTTTATATCCAATGATCACCAAACCCAGTAGAATCACCACCCACTGTGCTACTTTAATTGACAACATATTCACCAATGACATTGAAAATAATACAGTAAGTGGACTATTAATCAATGATATTAGTGACCACCTACCAGTCTTTACAGTTTATAATAAGAGCCAACAGAGAAACCACTCAGAAGAGAAACTAAAATACAGGCGAGTGAGGACAGAGGAAACTATGAATGTATTAAAGAATGACTTATTGGCACAAAATTGGGAGAATGTATATAATGAAAAAGACATTGATAGTGCATATGAAACTTTTATAAAAATATTCACATCATTATATGATAAAAATTGTCCAATAAAACAATATGATAGAAATCAAAAGTACAAAGATCGACCATGGTTCACAAAGGGATTACAAAATGCCTGCAAAAAGAAAAATACACTATATAGAGACTTCATTAAAAAGCGAACGAAAGAGACAGAGAATAAATACAAAAAATATAAAAATAAGTTAACTAATATTATTAGGGTGTGTAGAAAGGAATATTACAGTAAAATATTATATAATAACAAAAACAACATTAAAGGAATGTGGGACATATTAAACAGTATTATTACAAATGGTACTAAACAACAGAGTTACCCTCAATATTATGTTGAAAATAATATGAAAATGGATAATATGGATGATGTTGTCAA